>QLPA01001959.1:2054-37653 GCA_003313945.1 Lactifluus pinguis | reverse complement strand
CGGCTGAGGCCGAAGCGATGCACTTCCCGTCCGGCGAGAATACAGCAGAGCTGACCAAACTGGTGTGGCCAATAAATGGGCCCGCTATGATCTGTCCGGTTGTGATGTCCCACACGCAAATTGTCCAATCATGTGCCGCCGATGCGAGGCGCTGTCCGTCTGGCGAGAATGCTACAGAATTGACCGGACCAGTATGTCCCGTAAACAGGTCCAGTATTAACTGTCCTGTTGCGACATCCCAGATGCGAACCGTGTGATCTGCTGAGGCCGATGCGATGCACTGCCCGTCTGGCGAGAATGCAACACACATGACCGCATAGGTGTGTCCGGTAAACGGGCCTGCTACGACCCTTCCTGTTGTGGCATCCCAAATTCGAATCGTCTCATCATAAGAAGCCGACGCGATGTGCCGCCCGTCCGGAGAGAATGCAATAGACGTGACCCAATTGGTATGTCCAGTGAACGGGCCCGCTGCAACTTGCCCTGTTGCGGCATCCCACACATAAATCGTATGATCGTCTGAGCACGATACAACGCGATGTCCGTCCGGCGAGAACGCAACAGATCTGACCCAATTGGTGTGCCCAGTAAACGGGTCCACTACCATCTGTCCTGTCGCGGCATCCCACATACAAATCGTGTGATCGTTCGAGGCTGATGCGATGCGCCGTCCGTCTGGCGAGAATGCGATAGATCCGACTGCATCGGAGTGTCCAGTCAACGAATCAGCTATGATCCGTCCTACTGCGGCGTCCCACACCCGAATAGTGCCGTCATTCGAGGCCGATGCAATGCGCTGTCCATCCGGCGAGAATGCAACAGAATTAACAAAATCGGCGTGTCCAGTAAACGGGCCCGCTACTATCACTCCTATTGTGGCATTCCACAAGCGAATCGTGCGATCGTACGAGGCCGATGCGATATGCTGCCCATCGGGCGAGAATGCAACACTTGTGATATAATCGGTGTGTCCAATAAATGGACCCGCTACGACCATTCCCGTTGTCGTATCCCACACACGAATTGTGTAATCCGAGGCAGATGCGATGCGCTGTCCGTCCGGCGAAAATGCAACAGATCTTCCACTAGCGTTGTATCCAGTAAACGGGCCCACTACGACCTGTCCTGTTGCGGCCCACGCGCGTGTCGTTCCATCGTCCGAGGCCGATGCAATGTGTTGCCCGTCTGGCGAGAATGCAATAGATCTGACCATATTGGTGTGTCCAATAAACGGGCCCGCTACGACCTCTCCTGCTATGGTATCCCACATGCGAATCGTGTGGTCCTCCGAGGCCGATGCCACGAGCCGCCCGTCCGGCGAGAATGAAACAGAAAGGACCGGAGCTGTGTGTCCAGTAAATGGGTCCATTACGATTTGTCCTGTTGCGACATCCCACACGCGAATCGTGCAGTCGCCCGAGGCCGATGCAATGCGTTGCCCGTCCGGCGAAAATGCAATCGACTTGACCCAATCGGTGTGTCCAATAAACGGGCCCACTAAGATCTCTCCCGTCGTGGAATCCCAAACGCAAATTGTGTAATCAGATGAGGCCGATGCGATGCATTTCCCGTCCGGCGAGAATGCAACAGAAAGGACCAGGCCACTATGTGCATGAATCGTCATTTCCAATGCTGGCCAATGAGATAATTCCCCACGTTCCAGGGTCAATGTGTGAGGAAAGTGGGAAAGGTATTGATTGCGGATGCGGGAAGAGGTCGGTGTGAAAGGGAGGGCAGACACATAGATGTGCGGAGCGCTCTTTGCCACGGCTCTTGCGAAATATCGCACAAATGCGGACGCATCATGCACCAATCCCAATAAATCCTGCACTTCTGGTCGAGTACGCTATTTTACCCAAATGTCATTACATGTCATACTCAATTATCGGGTGTACATACCTCAAGCTGCAACCACAATGACAATACCGGTGAAATAGGGCCTACACGGCGCTTAATGCTAAGCACCTCCAGCCAAAATAGAAATTTTGTCTCGAAGAGCGATCGCACTTTCTCGAAGATATCCTGGTCGAAGGCAAGATATCCTAAATGATCGACCCAGTAAACACACGCGTATGATAGTCCAAATGGAATATATTTCGCGATTCGAGATTCAAGGTCTGGGACGTCGCTGTTCGCGAGATATGACGACTCGAGTTTGCAGATATTGAACTTGAGACTATCGAGCATTAAGCCAAGGCACGAATGTGCCAACTCTCGGTGGGCGTCCGCGAGATCCACATAAAACACATTGCTCGTCTTGTTGATTAGAAAATCACGGAATGAGGTATGGAGAGGAACGATGGGATGCGTTTGATCCGATGAAGTCACATTACTCAGCAGCGAGCCGAGGTGACGGAGAACAGGAATAGGATCCAGGTCCTCGGGGTCATCAATGGGTGCATGCCGTCGCAAAGAAATTAAGGATAGGATAGAGAGGGGCTCGATCGCAGCAAGTAGCTGTCCCATGATGGATCGAAATAGCGTCTGTGCTTCCTCTGATTTGAAGTATTCTTTCAGAACCTCTTCGTACAAATGATCCAATAAACCTATACCACGGCCTCGAGAGTGTCCCAACAGGCGCTGTATGACCTTCTTCATGCTGACGCCGCGATTTTCAGGGCTATTGATGAACCCGGATGCAACTGCAGCCCATTGAAACAGGTCCTCTGACCCCTTCGCTAATCTGTCACCATGCTCTTTGAACACATCTTCGGGGAGCTCCTTCCGGAGATAAATCCCAATATCGCGCTCCGTGTCGGCGGCCAGTTTGGGGTCATTCATGTAGAGGGTACGGACAGATTTCGCATTGGCGAACGCAGGTTCGATACCATGCTCCTGCCTCGAAGTGATGAATATGCGGAAGTTTGGAGGGAGCTTGATGAGATGCTCGGCAAGGAATGTATGTAGTCCGATCGTGGTGCCACTCTCATCCAACGCATCGATGACAATAAGAATCGTGCCATCAAGTTGTAGGTACTTGAGTGGTTCAAGGAGGAGCCAATCAAAAAGTCGACGATAATCTTGGGTATTACGAAAAGACGAATTGCCAGTAACGGCCTCCCCGAGGGCGAGTTTGAACGAAGGATAACGATCGGAGAGATCACGAGCAAGCGTTGTGAATAGATGATAACCATCATCTTTGGCATCTTTGGATTCCTCCTTCCGACGAAACGCAATATAAGAACCAAGACACTTCCCCGGGCCGTCGAAGAGATGCGCGACCTCGTGTGCAATCGACGACTTTCCTGTGCCTGCCTGTCCGAAGAGAATGAGGCCACGTTCGGACCTGGGATCCCCGACCCATTCAATGATGTGATGCAAAAAATCTTGGCGAGTGCCTGGATAACAGCCCTTCCTATCGTTGAATCGCCACCCTCCTATAACAGGCATTTCTCCGATTATTGCCTTCAATTCTGTGCTCCCCCTTTCAGATGGATGATCCGACGATTTGTTAGAATCTCGCACCAGCTTCCAATGCCTGGTTCGACGTCTTCGTTAGCTGCGCTCTCATATCATCTCGCATCTGAACCATAGCAGCCCCAGCGATGATCTTAGCATATGCGTGGAACTTTTCATGCAGTCGAATGAGTGTGGTGCGGTACGTTTCGACCTTATCGTCAAGCTGGCCGCCGATATTCTTGAAAACTCGCTTTCCTGGAAATTACATGTTAATAATAAGCAACGAAATTGGTCAAGATGACGTGCCGACTTGCACATCCTTCGCATACGATTCGATAAATTCTGCAGATTCGGAGACGCACTGCAGCATCTCCTCAAGGATTTTTGCCTGTGTAGATCGCTGCTGGATGCTTGTCAAAACATCCGTGTCGTTCGCAAATTCAAACGCGTCCCGGATCGCGATAAGTAGTGTGCGGACGTTACCGTCAAGCTGAAACTGGTGTAGCAAGGTCTAGTATCCAAGTGATAAAAAATTTGAATGAATCTTCGATCGACCTCCGACAAAGCAAGGATACGCACCTCGGGGATCTTTGAGAACACACTCCACGCTAAGCTGGCAGAGGGGTGCAGCTGGGGCGGGGCGAATGAAGTCAGGGAAGAGTAGGAAAGATGCTTTGTGCATACTTTTAGGATTGGACTGACTGTGTCCATCACCCATTTGATAGAATTAACGGTAGTCTTCCACGTTTTTACTGTATCCAAAGCATCCCCAGCGTGATCAAGAGCACGTGACATCTCCGTCTGGCTGTTCACCATCGATGCCACAGGAGTACCGCTCTCGATGGGAAAGGAACCCGTCCGAGATGAAGAAGATATGGCGGAGGCAGCTGCCGCAGGTCGCGTGGTATCAGCAGATTGCGCAACACCCTCTTCAGCGACAGGGTTGTCTAGATCTGCCATTCTTGGGTTTGGGGCGTTGTCTGACGCAGTCACAGACGAACTCGGATTTGCTGATATGGTGATCGTTATGTAGGGTGTGGCTGGCTCCGTCAGGTGTCCGGGATGTCGGTCATCATGGCCGAAAACAACGTCGAGTTCTACATGTTGGATGCTCAGCTACAGTAGACGCATGAGCAAGAATCCTAAAAGACGAACCGCGTTGTGGTTGACAGTCTACATCCTGAGTTCCAACAAGGATGTCTTTCTGCATGGCCCTTTTCGCATACAGAGATATCGTAACACGGGAGTGGGGTAGTATGGTACTACAGAAGAGTCAGTTGTAAATTGAGGCAAAGATATGAGAATTCTTACAAAGCATCAACATCCTGATTCCACTCCACACGATCCCTCATGCTCCGCACAGTTCGAGTATGCCAAGTTTTCGCTCCAGCGATCACAGTAACATAAAAACGACATTCTTTTCGAAAGATGGTCTTGAGATGGGGAAGGTTCTGTGCTCTGAGCACTGGCAGGTAGCAGAGATATAGTACTTGTCACAGCGAGATATGAAAGACATATACCAGTTAGTTGGAGTGGGAATGAACTAGGTTGCATATCGGTAAGCTGAGTGCGGCTAAAGTGAGTTATTCCGGATGTTTGAAGGCCTGGAATATGTCAACGGTTAAAAGCAGGAACATCGGAAGTGAGAGAGTTTCACATACGAATTGCGAGTGGGTGGGTACAGGAGATATCGATAAGAGTGAGGCATCGAACCAGTGACTGTGTATGTGTGTGCGTGCAACCAGAGGACACGTGTTTGGCTTTGTTTGTTGAGCCAGCGGTTCTATCGCCGCAATCTAGTACGGTTCTATCACCGCGGCTAGGAGATATCGATAAGAGTGAGGCGTTGAGCCTCTCCTCGAGGCAGCGGTGCCACAAAAATGGCACACAGACCTAAAATGGACATCGATACGGCTTTTCATCTCACCCGCTTTCCTTCGGGGATGCATTAGAACGATACAGAGTAGATTAGTATGCTGATGACACGCTGTGTCAGAGTGGTAAGAATCAATATTTAATTTTACCTCTTTTTGTGTTTCTTCCTCTGCAAACGTTTCGTCCACTAGTACTGCCTTTATTTTCCACTCTCTTTGTGTAGCTCACATCATGGTGTACTGCACAGCCCATCAAACACTCACTTGCCACTGCCGCCATAGCCGGGCGTTCTACTAGTATGCTTTCTCTGGACGGGCGATGACTGCCTGCCCCTATGATAATCACATTAACGTGCTAATCTTGCGAGCGTCCATCACAGCACACAGCTACAGACTTTAAAATAGTGAGAGATGTGTTATGCACAGCTTAATGAATGTCCAAGGAGACGCATCCGACGTCTAGGGATGCGATGCCAGTGATCCATTCGTCAACTCGTACTGTACACCCAGTTTCTCCTCAGAGAAGGTCTTTGGCCGTTGAATACTCATTTCACTCGCGGGATCACCCCCTGGCTAGTAATCATCTGAAGGCTCGCAGCGCGGGAGTCCGAATGATCCGAGTCTCTGGGGACTGGCTACCCCATTTAAACTTTCGCGGAGCGCGGCCTCGATGGTAACGATCCCGCGAGTCGTTTCTGTTGTTGTGTCGGGGATCGGTAGGGCATGCGGGGGCATGAACGGACGCGTAATCGAGAAAAGGAGGGCACTGAACAGGCCGGACGAAAGGTAGATGATGTCGACCAAAATTGTGATGGGAAATGGGATGGGATCGTCCGCGAAGGTGCTATAGCGCACGGGTCGACAAGGGAAAAATCTGTAAAATCACGTTTAGATAAAGCACAATCAGGAAGAGGATACTCGAAGAAAATTGGTGGCTCACTGACAAAGCGCATACTACTAGCCCGTCTCTCCACGCTTAGCCATTCGCTCCACTAGACACGAAGTTGAATATGATGGCTTGGTTACGGGGCCAACTCGAATTCGTGCGAAACGAGCGGTTCAATCCCATGACATCAACACTTTTAGATTTGCACATCACGTCTGCGGTATACGGCGGCCTCTTGTGATGTCCATATAGTGGTTAGAGGAGTTTGAATACGCGCAGAAATAGGACTGAGACTAATAAGTTAGATGAATATGAATCAAAGTTAAAAGACGCGTCAACTTCATTGGACGCGCAGCGTCTGTCCAGATTAGAACTTTTGCGCTACCCTCACACCTCCGACTCGGACAACACCTTCCTCTCGCCCCAAGGCAGATTACATCAAGTAGAGTACGTACTCCGTCAAGCAGGGATCGGCAGCAGTCTGTCTGCGCTCGAAAACGCATGGGATCCTCCTTTCTCTCAAAGTACGTTCCGAGTCATACCCGTAGCAGCAGCAGCGCTTCGTCTCATTCCTCCGGCTCACACGTACGTTGTCCAGCGCTCAATCAGCCCGCCTCGTACCAGCAAAAAATGTTCCACATCGATGACCACGTCGGCATTGCGATCGCAGGCCCAACCTCGGATGCACGTGCACTCCCTCCGCTGTTCAATATTTCTCACATTAATCCCCACCCACAGACCCAAACGATCTCATCTCACCATGTAGCAACTTTATGTGCCAGCATGCCCTTCACCTGGCCCGTCCCGTAAATCGCCTCGTGTCGGTCATCGCTGACAGTGCGTTTCACCATTTTTCCGAATTCACGGTTTATTTTTTGTGGCAACTGATGTACGTATTGATCAACCACCCAGAGGCCCAAGTGAACACACAGGAGGATGGCCGGCGTCCATACGGTGTCGGCTCCCTGGTCATTGGATTGGACCACACTGGCCCACACCTATACAAGTTCTAGCCAAGCGACAGTAACTTACCTTGCCGTCGCAATCGACGCCCGTAGCCAAAGCGCCAAAACGTATCTCGAGAAGCATTATACGATTGTACCGTATCCCCTCATCTTCTTTTTGTTATTATCTCACCCCAAAAGTGTTTTGTTTCTCCCAGAACTGAACATTATTGCGGCAGTCTGGATAGGTATTTTAGGCCTGTGTGGCATACACGAAGCTGAGGGCACCCCGGTCGAGGGGTATAGATGTTGGAGATGGTACCCACGGCATGCTCTCAAGGGTTCTATAATTTGGCTGGGGGATGGCTGCGATAGCCACGAGTATATAGATGGGTAGGTTATCTTTGCTCATTTCCGATATGAAAGTTTCTTAGTTAATACTGGCGCACAGCGCTTCAGGAACATATAGAATCGAAGGGCGGACTCTATGCTTCCGTTCTCAGGCTATGCGGCCTGAGCAAACAAGCCTAACTGTATGCTAGCGATTTCCGAGGAGTCCTTGACTAACATTAGCCGCGGAAGAACTGAGGATGATACGAGGGATATCACCTGACCGGACTATCGATAAGGCTATCCCGGGCCTAACTGCTGAGTGTGCACTTCGTAAGGTTTCGCGGAGATTGTGTAGCCGCTGGCCTCTGGCCCTTTCACCAACGTTCCATCAACGCAACTGTTAGCTCATCAAAATGCAACTCACATCGAGGCGGCAGCGTGCACTGATGCCTTAACCTGACTTTCAACACCAACTGATCATAACGAGATCGCTGTTCTTGCACCACCCCAGGCGACTTTGGAAGGTTATCACAAGTAACTAGTAACTTAGTCTTTATCCAGTCTGATTCCCTCGTCTTATACTAAGTGGTGGCCGTGACTGCTTGGGGGCATAGCAAGTGGGAGCAAGATTAGCAGATTTTAGCCATCGAATCGTTGTGTTCTATATAGATGCTGTGGCGAAATAAATCTATTCAGGCTATGAGTTTAATGAACGTTATATGAGCCCTGAGTTACGAGTTATTTTCCCACTAAGAATCAAACAGTGGGACCATCCGCGACCCTGACCGCAGTCCATGAGGCTGTCGTTCACTTGACTCTCGGACACGCTTTTCACACCATTTCGATATCGTACTCGTTGGTACAGGCGGCAACTGGATGGCCTTCATAACAGACAGGGTGTCAACTTTCAAAATCTCCACCAACGCGCTGCCGATCAATGGCATTTAGGCGCTGAGGCGCAGGCGCGGCCGGGCGAGCAGCACATTACAAAGCACCACCCGTTGCCGCCGTCCGAGTCGCGGCATCCGAGTTTCCCGTTCAGACGTTCAGCCACTCGGTCACTTTTACACAACCATCGACGCGTCGTTTCAACAACGTTTCTGGCTCGCCACACAACACTACAAACCACGTCCTGGTTCACCGCACATCATTATCAATGGGGGAAGAGACGACGTTCTTGAACACAGGCATTGCGGATGTTTTGTCGCGTGCGGCCGGCGGCATCCCACTTGTGCTAGAGCATAGATATCACGGACCCGTCAACGAACAACTTTCGAAATCTCCATCGACACGCCGCCGGCAAAGCCGATCAAGGCGCTCAGGTTCAGGCGCGTGCCAGCACATTACAAGCACCACTCGTTACCGCCGTCGTGGCTTCTTCGAGTTACTCCTTCAGATGTTCACCCAGCTACTCGACCACTTTTATAACACCACAGACGCGACGTTTCACCAACGCTTCTGGGCCAACACACGACACTATAAACCACGTTCTGGCCCATCGGTCATCGTTATCGATGGTGCGAGACTAGAGGGGAGGACTGTCTGCCGTTTTTGAACACAGGAGTTGCGGATATTTTGGCACGTGCGACAGGCGGGATCCCAGTTGTGCTAGAGATTATGATACGTCTTCCCTGGGTTGAGCCTAGACGCCTTCACGCGCTGCGACCGGAGTTTGGTCCAGGCAAGTCTGTGGGTGTCCGAAACTTTTCGACAGATTCCCTAAGGTGCGCTTGTGCTCGCCGCTACAAGCCATGTCGACCCCTCCACGCGCTCTTATATTGATTCAGCTTGTTTCCCCATGACGTGGTGCTGTAGGTGGCTAAACAACGAGCAAGCACTCGAAGGCTCGGCCAATTTTATGCGCGACGTCAAATTCGAGAACATCAATGAGGACCTTAGGGCCTGAAAAGATGCCATGGAAATACTATGGTGTTCGTGTGCCCTCTCCGGTGTCCTGTGGTGATGGTCGTCCTGTTGTTCATGCCATGTTTTGTAGGTGTCATATGCAGGAACGCGGGCGGCTCACTTGCGAGTTCCTGTATCCTGATCTCGTGTTTGGTGCTATCAGTCGAGTGGTGGGCACCATTTTTTGTTAAATAATACTTCGCGATACTAAACCTTCTCCCGTCCCCTAGCGGTGACGCACGCTGTGCTCACGAATTGGGAGCACATGGACGTCATCGGGCTCGCCGCAGGTCCAATTTGTTCATACCCAACTTCGTTAATAGCTTTAGTATCATTGATTTGCTTCTCAAAATCGGCTCCTTGCGCGGCCAACTCAAGAAACTCTTTGGATTTAGCGAGCTGGAGTCTAAGGACTTTGTCTCGGTACTCGAGGTACTCGCGCCAAGATCACCAATTCGCTTCTATGCACCTTATCACATTCTTACAAGTCCCGAAAAATTATTAGAAAGTCGATTTTGACTTTTCTTTCGTGTTGACGACCTAGTAGACTAGTAGACACTTTGAGGCACATTGGTCACATGACCGTGTCACTTTACTGGTGGATCGGCACGTGAGCTTCAGCAAAAACGCGTTCGATGGACCCTCAACTGATTCATCATTCTTTAACATAATGCGGTAATCTGACTGTCCGTGGTTGTTTATTAGTATCACCCAGGCCGATCCAGAGGAAATGACTACAGAAAAATAAATAAATAGTGCACAACTGATTCTATTTCTATGAATTGTAACCATATACTGCAGCCCAATTTGATCCGTACACAAACTTTGAGAAATCAAGCTGTGTCTGATCTTCACCTGTAATCCAGACAGTCCTGGGTCTATAAAGACACCGCCTGTGAAGTTCAGGAATCCATAAAAAAAGTTCTTTCTCTTCTCCACATATCCAACCGTCAGTATCAATCGGGGATTGACCCAGGATTTTCTCAGGATCTTTTGTGGCAGATTTGACCGCTGGGGCGTGTCCAGGAGATAGGCCCGCTCCAACCTGTCCTATTGTAACTTCCCACATGCAAATCGTGCCATCAACTGAGGCCGATGCGATTCGCTGCCCATCTGGAGAGAACACAACGGAAGTGATATAAGAGGTGTGTCCAGCAAACGGACCCGCTACGATCTGTCCTGTTTCAGCATCCCACATGCGGATCGTACAATCGGCTGAGGCCGAAGCGATGCACTTCCCGTCCGGCGAGAATACAGCAGAGCTGACCAAACTGGTGTGGCCAGTAAATGGGCCCACTACGATCTGTCCGGTTGTGATATCCCACACGCAAATTGTGGCATCTTCTGAGGCCGATGCGAGACGCTGTCCGTCCGGCGAGAATGCTACAGAATTGACCGAACCAGTATGTCCTGTAAACGGGTCCAGTATTAACCGTCCTGTTGCGACATGCCAAATGCAAACTGTGCGATCTGCTGTGCCCGATGCGATGCACTGCCCGTCTGGCGAAAATGCAACACACATGACTAAATCGGTGTGTCCAGTAAACGGGCCTACTACAACCCTTCCTGTTGTCGCATCCCAAATTCGAATCGTGTCATCATCAGAAGCTGACGCGATGTGCCGCCCGTCCGGGGAGAATGCAATAGACATGACCAAATGAGTATGTCCAGTGAATGGGTCCGCTACGACTTGCCCTGTTGCGGCATCCCATACACGAATCGTACAATCTTCTGAGCACGATGCAACGCGCTGTCCGTCCGGCGAGAACGCAACAGATCTGACCCGATTGGTGTGTCCAGTAAACGGGTCCGCTACCATCTGTCCTGTCGCGGCATCCCACATACAAATCGTACGATCGTCTGAGGCTGATGCGATCCGCTGTCCGTCTGGTGAGAATGCAATACATTCGACCCCATCGGAGTGTCCAGTAAACGAATCAGCCATGATCTGTCCTACTGCGGCGTCCCACACCCGAATCGTGCCGTCCAAAGAGGCCGATGCGATGCGTTCTCCATCTGGCGAGAATGCAACAGAATGGACCCGACTAGTATGTCCAGTAAACGGGCCCGCTACTATTTCTCCGATTGTGGCATCCCACAAGCGAATTGTGCGATCGTACGAGGCCGATGCAATATGCTGCCCATCTGGTGAGAATGCAACACTTGTGACAGAACTGGTGTGTCCAATAAATGGGCCCGCTACGACCACTCCCGTTGTGATATCCCACACATGAATTGTGTGGTCATCCGAGGCCGATGCGATGCGCTGTCCGTCCGGCGAAAATGCAACAGATCTAACACGATCAGTGTATCCAGCAAACGGGCCCGCTACGATCTGTGCTGTTGCGGCATCCCATATGCATATCGTTCTATCGTCCGAGGCCGATGCAATGCGCCGCCCATCTGGTGAGAATGCAACAGATCTGACACAATCGGTGTGACCAGTAAACGGGCCTGGTACGACCGCTCCCGTTATAGTATCCCACATGCGAATAGTGTGGTCCAACGAGGCCGATGCCACGAGCCGCCCGTCGGGCGAGAATGAAACAGAAAGGACCGGAGCTGTGTGTCCAGTAAATGGGTCTGTTACAATTTGTCCCGTTGCGACATCCCACACGCGAATCGTGTGGTCGTCCGAGGCCGACGCAATGCGGTGCCCGTCCGGCGAAAATGTAACAGAACGGATCCAATCGGCGTGTCCAGTAAATGGGCCCGCTACGATCTCTCCCGTCGTGGCATCCCAAACGCAAATTTTGCAATCAAGTGAGCCCGATGCGATGCGTTTCCCGTCCGGCGAAAATGCAACAGAATAGATCGATCCGCTATGTGCATCAATCGTCATTTCCAATGCTGGCCAATGAGATAATTGCCCTCGTTCCAAAGTCAATGTGTGAGGAAACTGGCAAAGGTATTGATTGCGGATGCGGGAAGAGGTTGGTGTGAAAGGGAGGGCAGAAACATAGATATGCGGAGCGCTCTTTGCCACGGCCATTCCGAAATACCGCACAAATGCAGATGCATCATGCACCAATCTCAATAAATCCTGCACTTCTGGTTGAGAACGCTGTTTTACGCAGAGGTCATTTCATGTCACACTCAACTATCGGGTGTACATACCTCAAGCTGCAACCACGATGACAATGCTGGGGAAACAGGGCTCACGCGACTCTTAATGCTAAGCACTTCCAACCAGAACAGAAATTTTGTCTCGAAGAGCGATCTGACTTTCTCGAAGATATCCTGGTCGAAGGCAAGATGTCCTAAATGATCGACCCAGTAAACACACGCGTATGATAGTCCAGATGGAATGTGTTCGGCAATTCGAGATTCAAGGTCTGGGACGTCGCTGTTGGCGAGATATGATGACTCCAGTTTGCAGATGTTGAATTTGAGGCTATCGAGCATTAAGCCAAGGCAGGAATGTGCCAACTCTCGGTGGGCCTCGGCGAGGTCCACATAAAATACATTGCTCGTCTTGTTGATTAGAAAATCACGGAATGAAGTATGGAGAGGAACGATGGGATGCGTTTGATCCGACGAAGTCACGTTACTCAGCAGCGAGCCGAGGTGACGGAGAACAGGAATAGGATCCAGGTCCTCGGGGTCATCAATGGGTGCATGCCGTCGCAAAGAAATTAAGGATTGGATAGAGAGGGGCTCGATCGCAGCAAGTAGCTGTCCCATGATGGATCGAAATAGCGTCTGTGCTTCCTCTGATTTGAAGTATTCTTTGAGAACCTCTTCGTACAAATGATTCAATAAACCTATATCACGGCCTCGAGAGTGTCCCAACAGGCGCTGTATGACCTTCTTCATGCTGACGCCACGATTGTCAGGGCTATTGATGAACCCGGATGCAACGGCAGCCCACTGAAACAGGTCCTCTGACCCCTTCGCTAATCTGTCACCATGCTCCTTGAACACATCTTCGGGGAGCTCCTTCCGGAGATAAATCCCGATATCGCGCTCTGTGTCGGCGGCCAGTTGCGGGTCATTCATGTAGAGGGTACGGACAGATTTCGCGTTGGCGAACGCAGGTTCGATACCATGCTCCGGCCTCGAAGTGATGAATATGCGGAAGTTTGGAGGGAGCTTGATGAGATGTTCGGCAAGGAATGTATGTAGTCCGATCGTGGTGCCACTCTCATCCAACGCATCGATGACAATAAGAATCATGCCATCTAGTTGTAGGTACTTGAGAGGTTCAAGGAGGAGCCATTCAAAAAGTCGACGATAATCTTGGGTATTACGAAAAGACGAATTGCCAGTAACGGCCTCCCCGAGGGCGAGTTTGAACGAAGGATAACGATCGGAGAGATCTCGAGCAAGCGTTGTGAATAAATGATAACCATCGTCTTTGGCGTCTTTGGATTCCTCCTTCCGACGAAACGCGACATAAGATCCAAGACACTTCTTGTCGAAGAGATGCGCAACCTCATGTGCAATCGATGACTTTCCTGTGCCTGCCTGTCCGAAGAGAACGAGGCCACGTTCAGAGTTGGGATTCCCGACCCATTCAATGATGTGATGCAAAAAATCTTGGCGAGTGCCTGGATGACAGCCCTTCCTATCGTTGAATCGCCACCCTCCGATAACAGGCATTTCTCCGATTATCGCCTTCAATTCTGCGCTCCCCTGTCAGATGGGTGATCCGACGATTTGTTAGAATCACGTACCAGTTTCCAATGCCTGGTCCGACGTTTTCGTTAGCTGCGCTCTCATATCATCTCGTATCTGAAGGATAGCAGCCCCAGCGATGATATTAGCATATGTGATGAACTTTTTATGCAGCCGGATGAGCGTGGTGCGGTAGGATTCGACTTTGTCGTCAAGCTGGCCGCCGATATTCTTGAAAACTCGCTTTCCTGGAAATCACATGTTAGTAATAAGCAACGAAACGGGTCAAGATGACGTGCCGACTTGAACATCCTTCGCATAGGATTCGATAAATTCGGCAGATTCGGAGACGCATTGCAGCATCTCCTCGAGGATTTTTGCCTGCGTAGATCCCTGCTGGATGCTCGTCATAGCATCTGCATCTTTCGCAAATTCAAATGCGTCTCGTATCGCGCTAAGTAGTGTGCGGACATTATCGTCACGCTGAAACTGGTGCAGCACGGTCTGATAGTGGAAAAATGAATGAATGAACCTTCCATTGACCTCCGACAAAGCAAGGACACGCACCTCGGGAATCTTTGAGAACAGACTCCATGCTAAGCTGGCATAGGGGTTCAGCTGGGGCGCGGAATGAAGTCATGAAATGGTAGGAGGAAAAGATGCTTTGTGCATACTGTTAGGATTGGACCAACTGTGTCCATCACCCATTTGATAGTATTAACCGTAGTTCTCCACGTTTTCACTGTATCCAAAGCATCCCCGGCGCGATCGAGAGTATGTGAGATCTCCGTCTGGCTGTCCACTATCGATGCCACAGGAGTACCGCTCTCGATGGGAACGGAACCCGTCCGAGATGAAGAAGATATGGCGGAGGCAGCTGCCGCCGGTCGGGTGGTATCAGCAGAATGCGCAACACCCTCTTCAGCGACAGGGTTATCCAGATCTCGCATCCTTGGGTTTGGGGTGTTGTCTGATGCAGTCACAGACGAACTCGGATTTGCTGATATGGTGATCGTTATGTAGGGTGTGGCCGGCTCCGTCAAGTGTCCGGGATGTCGGTCAGGCCGCTGAGCATGGCCAAAAACAATATCGAGTTCTACAGGTTGGATGCTCAGCCAGACGCACGAGCAAGAATCCTAAATAGACAAACCGCGTTGTGGTTCACAGTCTATTTCCTGCGTTCCGACAAGGATGTCTTTCTGCATGGTCCTTTTCGCATGCAGAGATATCGTAACTGGAGAGTGGGGTAGTACGGTACTTACAGGAGAGTCAGTCGTAAATTGAGGCAAAGATATGACAACTCTTACAAAACATCAACATCCTCATTCCACTCCACACGATTCCTCATGCTCCGCACAGTCCGAGTATGCCAAGTTTTCGCTCCAGCGATCACAGTAACATAAAAACGACATTCTTTTCGAGAGATGGTCTTGATATGGGGAAGGTTCTGTGCTCTGAGCACTGGCAGGTAACAGAGATATAGTACTTGTCACAGCGAGATATGAAAGACTCATACCAGTTAGTTGGAGTGGGAACGAGCTAGGTTGCATATCGGTGAGCTGAGTGCGGCTAAAGTGAGTTATTCCGGATGTTTGAAGGCCTGGGATATATTAACAGGATCACCAGAAGTGAGAGAGTTTCACATACGGATTGCGAGTTGGTGGGTACAGGAGATATCGATAAGAGTGCCAGGAGATATCGATAAGACTCGGAGTGAGGCGTTGAGTGTCTCCACGAGGCAGCCGCCAAAACAATGGCACACAGACCTAAAATGGTCATCGACTACGGCTTTTCATCCTTCCCCACTTACGATCGCCTCCATTCGGGGATGCACTAGACGATTAGTATACTGTGCAAGGATGACACCCTGTCTCAGAGTGGTTAATCCCAATATTTAATTTCACCTCTTTTTGCGTTTCTTCCTCTGCAAACATTTCGTCTCAAATTTCCTGCCTTTATTTTCCACTCTCTTTGTGTAGCTCACATCATGGTGTACTGCACAGCCCATCAAATACTCACATACCACTG
Source organism: Lactifluus pinguis (assembly GCA_003313945.1). Classification (NCBI taxonomy): domain Eukaryota; kingdom Fungi; phylum Basidiomycota; class Agaricomycetes; order Russulales; family Russulaceae; genus Lactifluus; species Lactifluus pinguis. The sequence goes on along the minus strand of QLPA01001959.1, from coordinate 21,667 downwards.
CCGCTATAGCCGGGCGTTCTAAGTTACCACTATGCTTTCTCCGGATGGGCAATGACTGCCTGCCCCTATGATAATCCACGTTAACGTGCTAATCTTGCGAGCGTCCATCACAGCACACAGCTACAAACTTTAAAATAGTGAGAGATGTGTTATGTACAGCATGTATTAACTTAATGAATGTCCAAGGAGACGCATCCGACGTCTGGGGATCCGATACCAGTGATCCATCCATCAACTCGTACTGTACACTCACTGGCAGTTTCTCCTCAGAGAAGGTTTTTGACCGTTGAACACTTATTTCACTCGCAGGATCACCCCCTGGCCAGTAATCATCTGGAGGCTCGCAGCATGGGAGTCCGAATGATTCGAGTCTCTGGGGACTGGCTACTACATTTAAACTTTCGCGGAGCGCGGCCTCGATGGTAATGATGCCGCGAGTCGTTTCTGTTGTTGTGTCGGGGATCGGTAGGTCATGCGGGGCATGAACGGACGCAAAATCGAGAAGAGGAGGGCATTGAACAAGCCGGACGAAAGGTAGATGATGTCGACCAAAATTGTGATGGGAAATGGGATGGGATCGTCCGCGAAGGTGCTATAGCGCACGGGTCGACAAGGGAAAAACCTGTAAAATCACGTTTAGATAAAGCTCAGTCAGGAAGAGGATACTTGAAGAAAATTGGTGGCTCACTGACAAAGCGCATACTAGCCCGTCTCTCCACGCTTAGCCATTCGCTCCACTAGACACGAAGTTGAATATGATGGCTTGGTTACGGGGCCAACTCGAATTCGCGCGAAACGAGCGGTTCAATCCGATGACATCAACACTTTTAGATTTGCACATCACGTCTGCGGTATACGGCGGCCTCTTGTGATGTCCATATAGTGGTTAGAGGGGTTTGAATACGCGCAGAAATAGGACTGAGACTAATAAATGAATATGAATCCAAGTTAAAAGACGCGTCAACTTCATTGGACGCGCGGCGTCTGTCCAGAATAGAACTTTTGCGCTACCCTCACACCTCTGACTCGGACAATACCGTCCTCTCGCCCCAAGGCAGATTACATCAAGTAGAGTACGTACTCCGTCAAGCAGGGATCGGCAGCAGTCTGTCTGCGCTCGAAAACGCATGGGATCCTCCTTTCTCTCAAAGTACGTTCCGAGTCATACCCGTAGCAGCAGCAGCGCTTCGTCTCATTCCTCCGGCTCACACGTACGTTGTCCAGCGCTCAAGCAGCCCGCCTCGTACCAGAAAAAAAATGTTCCACATAGACGACCACGTTGGCATTGCGATCGCAGGCCCAACCTCGGATGCACGTGCACTCCCTCCGCTGATCAATATTTCTCACATTAATCCCCACCCACAGACCCAAACGATCTCATCTCACCATGTAGCAACTTTATGTGCCAGCATGCCCTTCACCTGGCCCGTCCCGTAAATCGCCTCGTGTCGGTCATCGCTGACAGTGCGTTTCACCATTTTTCCGAATTCACGGTTTATTTTTTGTGGCAACTGATGTACGTATTGATCAACCACCCAGAGGCTCAAGTGAACACACAGGAGGATGGCCGACGTCCATGCGGTGTCGGCTCCCTGGTGATCGGGTTGGACCACACTGGCCCACACCTATGCAAGTTCTCGCCAAGCACTTGGCCAAGCGACAGTAACTTACCTTGCCGTCGCAATCGGCGCCCGTGGCCAAAGCGCCAAAACGTATCTCGAGAAGCATTATACGTCTTTCACCGATCGTACCGTATCCCCTCACCTTTTTGTTATCATCTCACCCCAAAAGTGTTTCCTTTGTCCTGGAACTGAACATTTTTGCGGCAGTTTGGAAGATCTTATTCGCCACTGGTTGCACGCCCTCTGCGAGACGCTGCAGCAGGACAAGGAGCTTATGACGAACAACACCTCAATAGGTATTTTAGGCCCCTGTGGCATACACGAAGCTGAGGGCGCCCCGGTCGAGGGGTATAGATGTTGGGGACGGTACCCACGACATCCTCTACAGGGTTCTATAACTTGGCTGTGGGATGGCTGGGATAGCCACGAGTATTTAGATGGGTAGGTTGGCTTTGCTCATTTCCGATATGAAAGTGTCATAGTTAATACTGGCGGACCCGGCACTTCAGGAACATATAGAATCGAAGGACAGACTCTATACTTCCGTTCTCAGGCTATGCGGCCTGAGCAAGCAAGTCTAACTGTATGCTAGCGAGATCCGAGGAATCCTTGACTAACATTAGCTGCGGAAGAACTGAGGATGATACGAGGGGACATCGCCAGACCGGACTATCGACAAGGCTATCCCAACCGCTGAGTGGGCACTTCGTAAGGTTTCGCGGAGATTGTGTAGATGCTGGCCTCTGGCCCTTTCCCCAACGTTCTATCAACGCAACTGTTAGCTCACCAAAATGCAACTCACATCGAGGCGGCGGCATGCACTGATACTGTGACCTGACTTTCAACACCAACTCGCGATAACGAGATCGCTGTTCTCCCTAGTCGCCACGATGTTTGGAAGGTTATCACAAGTAACTAGTAGCTTAGCCTTTATCCAGTCCGATTCCCTCGTCTTATACTAAGTGGTGGCCGTGACTGCTTGGGGGCATAGCAAGTGGGTGCAAGATTAGCAGATTTTGTCCATTAAACGGTTGTGTTCTATAGATGCTGTGGCGAAATAAATATATTCAGCTTATCAGTTTAATGAGCGTACGATGACAGAGGGGCACAGAGGGAGGAGGGATGGAAGAAGGCTATATGAGCCCTGAGTTTGGCGCTAAGGAATCAAACCGTGGGACCGTCGGAGACCCCGACGGCACATGAGGCTGTCGTTCACTTCACTCTCGGACACGCTTTTCACACCATTTGGATATCGTACTCGTTGGTACAGGCGGTCGCCGTGCCATTTACGTACTGTAGATGGCCTTCATAACGGACAGGGCGTCAACTTTCAAAATCTCCACCGACGCGCTGTCGATCACTGGCATTTAGGCGCTGAGGCGCAGGGGCGGCGACAGCACATTACAAAGCACCACTCCGTTGCCGCCATCCAAGTCGCGGCATATGAGTTTCCCAACCGTCCTTACCCTCCCCCACTCTTACACCGGCTATCTTACGGCTCCCGGGCTGGAAATTGCCGGGGGCTTGTAGGCAATGATAAGTAGAGAATAATAGACATTAGAATACATTTATTAGGCAAATTGTAGTCGACTAATATACGAATTCTGAAGTCTTAACGCTGAGCGCTGAAGCGCTGAAGTCTTAACGCTAAGCGAGTCGATGACTTAGAGTCAGTGGGAACGAGTTGACAAATTTGGATATAGATCATGTGCTCTTATCGATTGGTGGGCCTTGTGCGGTAAAACATCGCGTTGCCTGTTGACTTCTCCCACGTTGACACTGATGCCCCCCTTGTCGAGTTCATCCTCCTCTCCTTCTCCATGCAAGCCTTTGCCAGGCGGAAGAATGCCGCCCCTTCTCGCTGAAGAGTATTGAGCATCCGCTGGTCCCGAAATTGGACCTGGTACTTTAGGCCACTCGCAAACTCGGAGATTAGATCGATCTCAGCTGCCATCGCCTCCTCGAACGTTTCACCATCGTGGCCTAGTTTGTAAGTTAAATCATCTTCATCTTCCTCATCTTCCTCATCATTGTGCGCTTCATTTTCGTCTTCATCGTCCTCACCACCTCCCTCCACAGGTTTTAGTGCCGCATCCGCATCAGCACTCTCCAGCGGCTTCAAACTTTTGTGTCGCCAGAACGGTGGCTCTCGATATCGTTGAATCTCAAGGAAGAAGACCGGTGGGACTCGGTGCATGGACTGAATGAGGTGTTTGCAGAGAAGGAACCGACTGGTGACAAAGAATGGGCAGGTACAGGTCCATTTTTTTGTGTTGGCTCTATATGCGTCGTTAACAGGCATTGTGATTGGCGTTTTCTCCAGTTTTCGCCAGATCTTCTTGAAATCTTTTCGCCAGCTTGGCAATTCACGGTAGCGGGCAGTTTCTGTCAACCGCTGATCGAGTTTTCGGTAGTACATTGGAGCGAGTTTTGTGACTAGTACCCAGGCCAGTAGGTCACAACGTGGCATGTGGAAATGATGCAGGAAGTCGTGTTTGATGCGTCGCCAGCTTTGAAAAGGTCAGTAAAATATACGGAATACCAGTTGTTGATAACTTAACTGGCTTTCCAGGATCATTGTCGTTTTCAAAACTGGGATGAGTCTGTGCGTACAGCGAGCCCAGAGCTCCCACCGTCCTTTGCGGTACCAGTTTTCCCAGAGGTAGGCCCAGACTTCAGGCAGCTCGTTCTTATGACAAAAACCGTATGTCTGCTGAACAGCCCATTTTTTAATCCCAACAGCGTCTGGAGGCCCGTAACCCGGAATCGAAGGATGGGCACAGTAGTGCCTTTCCATCATATTGATGATTGGCTCACGATATACTGCCGGACAAAAGGTGCGACGGCTTGGCCTGTTATCATCATCTTCCTCACTGATGGCGTCTTCGTCCTCCATAGGCTCGGGCTCCTCTTCCTCAATATCTGGGAGGAGTTGCGTCGGGGCAATATGGAGCTTGAAGCCGGTACCTTGAATGACACGCCCAACTGCAGACACGATACTTGGCAATAAGAATTTTATCCGGAGCGTATTTGACACCGCTGGAGGGTTTGTGGGAGCAGAGGATGTTTCGGCATTGACGAGAGGCAGTAATATGTCATCAGGTAAGCCCCCTTCACAATCCTCGACATCGACGCGTGTTCCCGGTGGAAGAAAATTGGCGTCAATGAATGCAAACTCTCTCCTTGCGCGGTCTATGTTGTATGGGGATGTTGACAGTTTCCCCTTTGTCAGCCGAGCCCGGACTGCCCGTCGAAGATGCCACCAACAGAGGTTGATCTTAGCGTCCCAAACCATCTTCGAGCAGCCAATCTCTGCCATGTCCTTGTCTGTGTGGATGAAGACTGGGTTTAGGTCGTATTTTCTGCGTACACATCGAGCCCATGTAGCTAGCGCCTTCGTTCGTTTCCCTTGGTCTATTGCAGTTGCCGTTGAAAGTAGGCAGTAGCTCAGGGGAAACCCGGCATTATCGAATTCGCCCATTATGCTGTATAGCTCCAGGTGCTTTGAATTTGTATTGTCTAGATCGCCCTTTAGTGACTGACCCATCTCCGGATCTGTAGACATAACTCACAGGTTGCGTCCATTCCAATCTCAACAATTTTCCCTCTCAGGGGCCCTGCAATTCTCTTCATCCCCCATGCTAATATTTCCACCCCTTCTGGAACGTCTACGGGTTCAAAAACATCGACCTCGTCTCTGTATTCTGTGAGAAGCTTTCGAGTCGAGGGAAGCTGTTCATCATCACGGCGCCAGAATTCTTGGCTTAGCCCTCTCCATGCGGAGTGTATTTGCTTTGTTGTGACCTGTGGATATTGCGACTGTATCTTTGCAGCCAATTGTGATGGAGTTGACCACTCGGCTTGCTCCTGGATCATTTGTAGGGCTTCGGGGGGCATACTCACATCAAAATAGAGGACATGTTTGACATGATGCTGTAGGTAAATGAGCATGTTATGGCCGCCGTGGTTATTGGCCTTGTATGTGACTGACATCCGACTTTGGCAGGGATACCTCTTCATCCCAACCTTGTCACGATGCTTCACATCCGGATTTGTCGATGACTTGGCCTTTTTCTTTCGGCATGCATCCTGGCTGCACCAGAAGCGTGTACGGAAACCACCACCACCTAAGGTTTTGTTGTCATGGACACTTGTTGATCGTAAGTTTCACTTTCATCTACTTTGTAAAAGCAACTCACGTGAATCTATATCCAGTTAATCGCCATATCTCATGAGCCACCTGGTGCGTCGCCTCCTTTGGCACGATTAGGTCATCTTCTATAGGGTAGGTACCGTAGAACTTGACATCTGGACCAGCCTTGAATTGTACCCGGAGTGCGTCATAGAGGTCCTCTCCATCAAGAAAATCTTCTGGCAACTGTGATGAGGTAGACATTATTTTGTATCTTGTTAATGCATAAAATTTATTTACCTGGTCTATAGCCGCACCACATAAATGGCTATCCTCATCTTCCGTGGCAGTGTTGTCCATGTTTTCTGGGATGTTGTCAGATGCACAAGACCTTGCCCGTTGATGAAGACGTTCTTCTTCATGTGGGACATCATCCCGAGCACGTTTTTTCCCTCCCAACATGGTTCCTGAAACTTTGGTGGCCTTTTTGCGAGCACGATGTACATTTGTAAGGGCTTTCTGTCGGCTTCGGCATGTGGCACATTGCTTGAATTTGCCACTAGCAGGTATAAGGGTCCTGCAATGAGACTTTGCACACTTGCGAGGTGGAGAATTTTCATCCATAATGTCTAACGTCGTCGTTTAAGGGTGTTTTGGATAGCTACTACATATGCCTAACAAAGAAAAGTATCACGTAGAAATAATATTTGTCATCATTTCCTTTTAAGGAAATGTAAGAGTGGGGGAGAGTAGGGCCAAATGAGTTTCCCGTTCAGACGATCAACCACTCCGATCGTTTCCCGACGTGACGTTTCAACAATGTTTCTGGGTCATCACACAACACTACAAACCACGTCCTCGCTCACCGGTCGTCGTTATCGATGGGGGTTGAGACGAACGGGAAGGATCGCCTGCCGCTCTTGAACGTTTGAACACAGGCATTGCGGATGTTTTGGCGCGTGCGACCGGCGGCATCCCAGTTGTACTAGAGGATAGATATCACGGTACGTGTCCCCTGCCTTGAGCCTATGCGCTTTCACACGCTGACGTGTTACCGTTTCTTCGGGGTTTGGTCCAGGCAAGTCACTGGGTGTCCAAAACGTGTCGTAAGGTACGCTTGAACGCCACGTTGACCCTCTATGCGCCCTTATATTGATTCAGCTTGTTTCCCCATGACGTGGTGCTGTAAGTGGCCAAACAACGAGCAAGCACTTGAAGACTCGGCCAATTTTATGCGCGACCTCAATTCGAGAATCTCAATTGAGACCTTACGACCCAAAAAGCGATTTGGATATACTATGGCGTTCGTGTGCTCTCTCCGGAGTCCTGTGGTGGTGGCCACCTCGTTAATGCCGCGTTTTGTATGGGTCATAAGCAGGAGCACGGGCAGCTCACATGAGAGTCCTGTATCCTGATGGTACGATTGCGTCGAGTGGTGGGTCTCCCCTTTTTTTAAATCATACTTCACAAAGAATACTAAAACCTCCCGTCCCTTAGCAGTTACGCACGCTGTACTCACGAATTGGGACCATATGGACCTCATCCGGCTCGCCGCGGACCCAAAGTACTCATCCAACCTCGTGGATAGCGTTAGCCTGATTCATTCGCTTCTCAAAATTGGCCTCCTGTGCGACCGACTCAAAAACTTCTTTGGCCTCAGCGAGCTGAAGCCAGATAAGGACTTTGTCTCGGTGCTCGAGGTGTGTCTCTGTCCTACTTTATATGATAGGTGGAACTAATATGTTGCCGGAACAGTATCCGCTGCCCCTTCTAAGGCTCAGAACTGGGATCCTGCTGTTAGCTCGACGACATTCGATCGGTTCTGCGCGACGCAGAGCGGCGATATGGCGACCCTGAAAGACACGGAGCGTACGGTGCTCCTGCCAGGTGGACTGAAAGCGAACACCCGCTGTGTTAAATCATGCCAAGAAGTATATATCTCTTACCCTTATGCATCTTGAGTCACAAGCTTTTGGGACCACGAAGAATGTTGTCGCTCTCCGCCCACAAGATATGGTTTGATTTGGGACAAACGAAGATTCAAAATATCATATTCCAGATCTCAGTTAAGACTGGCACCCGTGGGTCTTCCAGTACCTCACACAATGAGGCTACTTGACCGCACGTCTTCGTATCACCGCATCCCCGCTCATGCTGACATTCATTTGTAGACCGCGTCACCAGTTGGCATCCTTATCATTATCTCGCGCCTATTGGATATCGACTACCAGCACAAGATATGTATTCAGGCATTCCTGCCAGGAGAATACTACAAAGTACCTCCGCTGCCAAATGTCACCGTGAACGCGCTAGGCGATTACCACATCGCTGCTGATAGGTTAGCATTTATCACGTTACTCGTGGCCGGCACGTGAGCCTCAGCAAACACGCGTCCAATGGACCCTCTGTTGATTCATCAGACTTTAACATAATGTGGTGACTGGAAAGAATAATCTGACTATCCGTGGTTGTTTATTACCCGAGCCAATCCAGAGGGAATGACTAAAGAAAAAAATACATAGTGTACAACCAATTCTATTTTGATGAGTTGTGGTCATGTACTGTAGCCCAATTTGATCCGTGCACAAACTTTGAGAAATCAAGCCGTGTCTGATGTTCGCCTGTAATCCAGACAGCGCTGGGTCTATAAAGACACCGCCTATGAAGTTCGGGAATCCATAAAAAAAGTTCTTTCTCTTCTCCACATATCCACCCTTCAGTATCGATCAGTGATTGGTCCGTAAGGATCTTCTCAGAATCCTTTGTTACAGCCTCCGCAGATCTGGCCCCTGAGGTGTGTCCAGTATACGTGTCCCTTCCAAGCTTCCCTGTAGCATCCCACATGCGAATTGTGCGATCGTACGAGGCCGATGCAATGCACTGGCCATCCGGCGAGAAGGCAACAGATCGGACCTGATCAGTGTGTCCAGTAAATGGGCCAGATATGGTCTCTCCTGTCGCAGCATCCCACAAGCGAATCGTACGATCACCTGAAGCTGACGCGATGTACTTCCCGTCCTGCGAGAATACAGCAGAGTTGACCGAATCGGTGTGGCCAGTCAATGGGCCCGCTATGACCTGTCCGGTTGTGATATCCCACACGCAAATCGTGGCATCGTCTGAGGCTGATGCGAGGTGTTGTCCGTCCGGCGAGAATGAAACCGAATTGACCGAACCGGTGTGTCCAGCAAATGGGCCTGCAACGATCCCTCTTGTTGCAACATCCCACAAGCAAATCGTGCGATCGCTCGAGGCTGATGCGATGTGCTTCCCGTTCGGCGAGAATGCAGCAGAGTTGACCGAACTGGGGTTTCCAGTAAGCGGGCGCGCTACAATCTGTCCAGTTGCGACATCCCAAATGCGAATCGTACCATCGTCTGAGGACGATGCGATGTGCTGCCCGTCCGGCGAGAATGAAGCAGACGTGACCCAATGAGTATGTCCAGTGAACGGGTCCACTACGACTTGCCCTGTTGCGGCATCCCACACACGAATCGTACGATCGTCTGAGCACGATGCAACATGCTGTCCGTCCGGCGAGAACGCAACAGATCTGACCCAATTGGTGTGTCCAGTAAATGGGTCCGCTATGATCTGTCCTGTCGCGGCATCCCACATATAAATCAAGTGATCGTTCGAGGCTGATGCGATGCGCTGTCCGTCTGGCGAGAATGCAATCGATCTGACCCTACTGGAGTGTCCAGTAAAGGAATCAGCTACGATCTGTCCTACTGCGGCGTCCCACACGCGAATCGTGCAGTCATCCGAGGCTGATGCAATGCGCTGTCCGTCCGGCGAGAATGCAATAGAATTGACCAAATCTGTGTGTCCAGTGAACGGGCCCGCTACTGTCACTCCCATTGTGGCATCCCACAAGCGAATTGTGCGATCGGACGAGGCCGATGCGATATGCTTCCCGTCTGGCGAAAATGCAATACTTGTGACAGGGCGGGTGTGTTTAATAATTAGGTCCGCTACGACCTCTCCCATTGTGGTATCCCACACACGAATTGTGTGGTCCTCCGAGGCCGATGCGATGCGCTGTCCGTCTGGCGAAAACGCAACAGATCTGACCTGACGGGTGTGCCCAGTAAATGGGCCCGCTACAATCTGTCCTGTTGCGGCATCCAACACGCATATCGTTCTATCATCCGAGGCCGATGCAATGCGCCGCCCGTCTGGGGAGAATGCAACAGATCTGACCCAACTAGTAATCGGGCCTGCTACGACCTCTCCCGTTATGGTATCCCACATGCGAATCGTGTGGTCCCACGAGGCCGATGCCACGAGCCGCCCGTCCGGTGAGAATGAAACAGAAAGGACCGAAGCTGTGTGTCCAGTAAATGGGTTCATTACAATTTGTCCTGTTGTGACATCCCATACACGAATTGTGCGGTCGTTCGAGGCCGATGCAATGCGCTGCCCGTCTGGCGAAAATGCAACACAACGGACACAATCAGTGTGTCCAGTAAATGGGCCCGCTACAATCTCTCCCGTCGTGGCATCCCATACACAAATCGTGCGATCATAAGAGGCTGATGCGATGCGTTGCCCGTCCGGCGAAAATGCAACAGAAAGGATCCAGTTACTATGCCGAATCGTCATTTCTAATGCTGGCCAATGAGACAATTCCCCACATTCCAGGGTCAATGTGTGAGGAAACTGGCAAAGGTATTGATTGCGGATGCGGGAAGAGGTTGGTGTGAAAGGGAGGGCAGACACATAGATGTGCGGAGCGCTCTTTGCCACGGCCATTCCGAAATACCGCACAAATGCGGACGCATCATGCACTAATCCCAATAGATCCTGCACTTCTAGTTGAGTACGCTGTTGCCGTTTTACGCAGAAGTCATTACATGTCATACTCAATTATGGGGTGTACCCACCTCAAGCTGCAACCACGATGACAATACTGGTGAAATAGGGCCCACATGGCTCTTAATGCTAAGCACTTCCAGCCAAAACAGAAATTTTGTCTCGAAGAGCGATCGGACCTTTTTGAAGATATCCTGGTCGAAGGCAAGATGTCCTAAATGATCGACCCAGTAGACACAGGCGTATGATAGTCCAGATGGAATGTGTTCGGCGATTCGAGATTCCAGGTCTGGGACGTCGCTGTTGGCGAGATATGACGACTCCAGTTTGCAGATGTTGAATTTCAGGCTATTTAGCATCAAGCCAAGGCAGGCATGTGCCAACTGTCGGTGGGCATCGACGAGGTCCACATAAAACATGTCGTTCGTCTGATTGGTTAGAAAATCTCGGAATGAGGTATGGAGAGGAACGATGGGGTGCGTCTGATTGGTTAGAAAATCTCGGAATGAGGTATGGAGAGGAACGATGGGGTGCGTCTGATCCGATAAAGTCACGTTGCTCAGCAGCGAGCCCAGACGACGAAGGGTTTCAAGTACAGGAAGAGGATCGAAATCCTCGGGATCATCAATGGGTGCATGGCGTCGCAAAGAAATTAAGGACTGGATGGAAAGGGGCTCGATCGCAGCAAAAAGCTGTCCCATGATGGACCGAAATAGTGTCTGTGCTTCCTCTGATTTGAAGTATTCTTTGAGAACCTCTTCGTACAAATGATCCAACAATCCTCCGCCACGACCTCGAGAGTGTCCCAACAGGCGCTGTATGACCTTCTTCATGCTGACGCCGAGATTATCAGGGCTATTGATGAACCCAGATGCAACTGCAGCCCACTGAAACAGGCCCTCTGCCCCCTTCGCTAATCTGTCACCATGTTCTTTGAAAACTTCTTCGGGGAGCTCATTCTCGAGATAAATCCCAATATCTTGCTCAGTGTCGGCGGCGAGTTGCGGGTCATTCATGTAGAGGGTACGGACAGACTTCGCGTTGGCAAACGCAGGTTCGATACCATGCTCCGGCCTCGAAGTGATGAGTATACGGAAGTTTGGCGGGAGGTCGATGAGGTGTTGGGCAAGGAATGTATGTAGTCCATTTTTGCCAATCGTGATGCCACTCTCGTCCAACGCATCGATGACTATAAGGATGGTGCCATCGAGTTGTAGGTACTTGAGTGGTTCAAGGAGGAGCCATTCAAAAAGTCGACGATGATCTCGGGTGCTACGAAAAGACGAATTTTCCACAACGGCCTCCCCGAGGGCGAGTTTGAACGAAGGATAACGATCGCAGAGATCACGAGCAAGTGTTGTGAAGAGATGATAACCATCATCTTTGGCGTCTTTAGATTCCTCCTTCCGACGAAAGGCGACATAAGATCCAAGACACTTCTTGTCGAAGATATGCGCGACCTCATGTGCAATCGACGACTTTCCTGTGCCTGCCTGTCCGAAGAGAACGAGGCCACGTTCAGAGATGGGATTCCCGACCCATTCAACGATGTGATGCAAAAATTCTTGGCGAGTGCCTGGATGACAGCCCTTCCTATCGTTTAATCGCCACCCTCCTATAACAGGCGTTTCTCCAATTATTGCCCTCAATTCTGCGCTTCCCCTGTCAGATGGATGGTCCGATGATTTGCCAGAATTACGCACCAGTTTCCAATGACTGGTTCGACGTTTTCGTTAGCTGCGCTCTCATATCATCTCGTATCTGAAGGACAGCAGCCCCAGCGATGACATTGGCATATGTGAGGAACTTTTTATGTAGTCGGATGAGTGTGGTGCGGTAGGTTTCGACCTTGTCGTCAAGCTGGCCGCCGATATTCTTCAAAACTCGCTTTCCTGGAAATCATAAGTTAATAACAAGCGACGAAACATGTCAAGACGACGTGCCGACTTGCACATCCTTCGCATAGGATTCGATAAATTCGGCAGATTCGGAGACACACTTCAGCATCTCCTCGAGGATTTTTGCCTGCGTAGATCCCTGCCGAATGCTCGTCAAAACGTCCGCATCCTTCGCAAATTCAAACGCGTCCCGTATCGCGATAAGTAGTGTCCGGACATTATCGTCACGCTGAAACTGGTGCAGCACGGTCTGATAGTGAAGTGAAAAAAAAAGAATGAATCTTCCATCGACCTCCGACAAAGTAAGGGCACGCACCTCGGGGATCTTTGAGAACAGACTCCATGCTAGGCTGGCATAGGGGTGCAGCTGGGGCGGAATGAAGTCAGGGACGGGTAGGGAGAAAAGATACTTTGTGCATACTTTTAGGATTGGGCTGACTGTGTCCATCACCCATTTGATAGTATTAACGGTAGTTCTCCACGTCTTCACTGTATCCAAAGCATCCCCGGCGCGATCGAGAGTATGTGACATCTCCGTCTGGCTATCCACCATCGATGCCACAGGAGTACCGCTCTCGATGGGAAAGGCACCCGTCCGAGATGAAGAAGATACAGCGGGGGCCCGGGTAGCTGCCGCCGGTTGCGTGGTATCAGCAGAATACGCAGCACCCTCTTCAGCCACAGGTTTATCCAGATCTCCCATTCTTGGGTTTGGGGCGTGGTCTGACGCAGTCACAGACGAACTTGGATTTGTTGACATGGTGATCGTTATGTAAGGTGTGGTCTGCTCCGTCAGGTGTCCATGTCGATCAGCGCCACCGAAAACAATATTGACCTCTACAGGTTGGGTGCTCAACTAGACGCATGAATAAAGAATCCTGAAAAGACGAACCGCGTTGTGGTTCACAGTCTATTTCCTGCGTTCCAACAAGGATGTCTTTCTGCATGGCTCTTTTTGAATATAGAGATATTGTAACACGAGAATGTGGTAGTACAGTGCTACAGTAGGGTCAGTTGTAAATAGAGGCAAAAATATGAGAATTCTTACAAAGTATCAACATCCTCGTTCCATTCTACACGATTCCCCATGCTCCGCACAGCTCGTGTATGCCAAGTTCTCGCCCCAGCGATCACAGTAACATAAAAACGACTCTCTTTTCGAGAGATAGTCTTGTGATGGGGAAGGTTCTGTGCCCTGAGAACTGGCAGGGAACAGAGATATAGTACTTTTCACAGCGAGATATCAAGACACATACTGGTTACTTGGAGTGGGAACGAGCTAGGTTGCATATCGGTGACCTGAGTGCGGCTGAGGTCACTTATTCCGGACGTTTAAGGACGGGCACGGGCTGTAAAAATAGGTAACAGGAAAGACGTTGGAAGTGAGAGACATTTACATACAAATTGTGGCCTCAGAAGGGATTGCCAAGAATAAGGCCTAATGAGGCGTTGAATGCGTAGAATCTCTGAGTCGCGTCAGGTCCTGGCAACCGCCACAGACCTAAAATGGTCATCATTGATACCCGCGTCCTAAACGAAATAGGAACTTTTAGTTACGGCTTTTCAGTTACCCTAAGTTATAAGTTGACAGTAATGAGCGTTATATGAGCCCTGAGTTACGAGTTACTTTCAGTTGGCGCTAAGGAATTAAACCGTGGGAACGTCGGAGTCCTCGTTCAATTCACTCTCGGATATGCTTTTTACACCATTTGGATACAGTATCGTACTCGTTGGTACAGGCGGAAGCCGTGCCCTTTACGTGGATGGCCTTCATAACGGACAGGGTGTCAACTTTCAATATCTCCACCGACGCGCTGCCGATCACTGGCATTTAAAGGCCGAGGCGCACTTGCAGGCGCGGCGAGCAGCACATTACAAAGCATCACTTCTGTTGCCGCCGTCCGAGTCGCGCGTTTCAGACGCTCAACCACTCGATCATCACTTCTACAACACCACCGACGCGACGTTTCAACAACATTTCTGGGTCACCACACAACACTACAAACCATGTCCTCGCTCACCGGTTGTCGTTATCGATGGGGGAAGAGACGGACGGGGAGGGTCGCCTGCCATTCTTGAACGTTTGAACACAGGCATTGCGGATATTTTGGCGCGTGCGGCCGGCGGCATCCCAGTCGTGCTAGAGCATAGATATCACGGTACTTGTCCCCTGCCTTGAGCCTATGCGCTGTTACACGCTGAAGTGCTACCGTTTCTTCGGGGTTTGGTCCGGGCAAGTCACTGGTGTCCAAAACGTTTTCGACAGATGCCCTAAGGTATGCCTGAACGCCATGTTGACCCTCCACGCGCTCTTATATTGATTCAGCTTGTTTCGCTATGACGTAGTGCTGTAGGTAGCTCAACAACGAACAAGCACTCGAAGACTCGGCCAATTTTATGCGCGACGTCAATTCGAGAACCTCAATGTGGACCTTACGACCCGAAAAACGCTTTGTATATACTATGCGTCCGTGTGCTCTCTCCGTCGTCCTGTGGTGGTGGCCACCTCGTTAATGCCGTATTTTGTAGGGGTCATATGCAGGAGCACGGGCAGCTCACATGCGAGTCCTGTATCCTGATCTCGTGTTTGGTACGACTTCGTCGATGGTAGGCCTCCCCTTTTTTTATTCATACTTCACAAAGAATACTAAAACTTCCTGTCCCTTGGCAGTTACGCAAGCTGTACTCACGAATTGGGAGCATATGGACGTCATCGGGCTCGCCGCGGACCCAAAATGCTCATCCAACCTTGTGGATAGCATTAGCATGATCCATTTGCTTCTCAGAATTGGCCTCCTGCGCGACCGACTCAAAATGCTTCTTGGGCCTCAGCGAGCTGGAGTCAGATAAGGACTTTGTCTCGGTGCTCGAGGTATGTCTCTGCAGATCCTGCTCTATAAGACAGGCGGAACTGATATGTTGCTGGAACAGTATCCGCCGCCCTCATGTGAGGCTCAGAACTGGGATCCTGCTGTTAGCTCGATGACATTTGATGGGTTCTGGCGACGCAGAGCGTCGATATGCCGACCCTGAAAGACGCGGAGCATACGGTGCTCCTGGACTGAAAGCGAACACCCGCTGTGCTAAATCATGCCAAGTGTATTCGCGAAGTATGTATCTCTTGCCCTTATGCATCTTGAGTCGCAAGCTTTTGGGACCTCGAAGAATGTTGTCGCTCTCCGCCCACAAGATATGGGTTTGACTGCTTTGGGACAAACGACGATTCAAAACATCAGATCTCAGATCTCAGTCAAGACTGGCTCCCGTGGGTCTTCCAGTACTTCACACAATGAGGCTACTTGACCGCATGTCTTCGCATCACCGCATCACTGCCCATGCTGACATTCATTTGCAGACCGCGCTACCAGTTGGCATCCTTATCATTATCTCGCGCCTACTGGATATCGACTATGAGCACAAGATATGTATTTAAGCGTTTCCTTCTGGGCGAATACTACGAAGTACATCCGCTGCCAATGTCATTGCCGTGAACTTGCTAGGCGAGTACATCGCAACTGATACGTAAGCATGTATTGATGATGAAGGCATGTATATTTAGTCCTTCTACCCCTTCCTTTGTACGGGCTCGACAATGCTGACTACGCATGGGTTCGTGGTTGATCCGTGGCGCCCATAGTACTTATGGCGGCGCAGAGGAACATTGAGGACATTCATAATTATTCCTGCTGTGTCCTAGTTTTTTCACTTTCTGAGATGAAAATCTGAAAACAGCACACTGTTAGGTGGTGTCTACCACTGGGACAAGAACAGGCTCAGAAAGGGCGAGAAGGAACCCAAGAAGATTTGGCAAATTCATAGTGAGATGGTCGAGTTTGTCAAGGCTTGGTTGGAGAACCCTTTGATGAGGCAATCGTACGATTCGCTTGAGTAGCCTTTCGTTGGTCATTAGTTCTGAGTAGAAATATGTGCAATTGAAAATAATATTCTACTTTGCTAGTTCTCGCGCCGAGATTAGCAATCCTCGTACGCTTCTGTGCACCTTTCAACTCCTTACAAATCCCGAAAAAATTTTAGAAAGTGGATTTGACTTTTTCTTTTCTTTCTTGTTGAGGACCCTGGAGAGCAGCCAGATTTTCTGCCCTTTTTTTTTCTGGTCCTGGGATTCCATGGATAGACTCGGATAGAGGCAATAAAGCGTAAAGTGGATGATCATCTCTTCTTCAGTGACACAGCGACATCCACCCTGATATCAATTTCCCCAACCCCTACAATATCGAAATAGAATGCCTTGGAATGGGGCAAGTTGTCACTCCTGCCACACTCCGCTCAAAAATGGGTATTTCGTATAAGACTACTATCACAATGCTTGCGTTGTCAGCGACTCAGAGGTCTTCCCCGATGCTTACCAGTAATACCAGACTAGGGCGCTGACATCCCCTGCACCGTATGTTCAAGGCAATCGCCCAGCTCCCCAGATGCGCATTGGCACGGATGAAGACGTAACACTTCGTTTCGATGACCCTGAGAAAATAGTGATTTATGTAACTTGAAGTCACGACGAGTCGACGACACAGACAAAGAGTCGTTGTCACATTCAAGTTGACCTCACTAGTACACCATCCCAACCGACTGTTGGATTCAACAGGCATCGGCTTGTCTGGAGACACCATACAGCCCACCTAGGACGACTTCGCAAGCGTTTCGACTCCATAGTCACATGACTGCATCACATTACTCGTCCCTGGCACGTGAGCCTCAACAAACACGCGTTCAATGGACCCTCTCAGACTTTAACATACAAGAGATTAACGGCTTCGCCGTCGTCGCGTGAAATTTTTTGACAGGAATACATTTTTTGTGAGAACCTGTATCAACATTAAATAAAACGCGAGAATGAGATCGATGTCTAACACGAGATAAAGCAGTGTAGAGTTGACCATGTGCGAACACGTTTGTATGCAGGTCAAGAACTGTTTTATCTAAAGTTAGACCTTGGCTGCCATTAAAGGTACATGCGTATGCAAGCTGCAGAGGGAATTGAAGTCGCGAAACAGTCCAGCTTGAGTGATTAGGATTAAAGTCGAAACGAATCCGAGGAATGCATTGAATCTCGCGTAGATCGTTTGTTCGATTGTCGATAACTTGTATTTCAATAAAACGACGATGTAATTTTTTAACGATCACACGCGCGTTTTTAACCAATCCTTTGTCGACTGATATGTTTCGCATCAGTGAACATATACATCCTTCTTTCAACCGTAGGTGGTGGGGGGGAATGCCAGAATGAGTCAATAGTGCAAGATAATCAGGGGTCGCCTCTGGATGATCTGTTATTGTTTGACCATCTTCTTTCACAATATCTGCACTGAAGTAACTTTCTAATGTGTAGTTTATCAGTTTTATGTAAACGCGATTAAATTGAGATTTTCTTTAGTCACCTTCTCTGCCATCGAGTCTGTCGAGGATGGTTTCGTTGAATTCATCAACAAAACGCAAGGGGGTGTCGGGATGGGAAAGACAGACCTGAGGTCAGAACTCATCATAAGGCGAGATAGGAGACCCCCCCCCCCCCCTTCCTTCCAAATGTGGCAGGTAAGTCTCACGGCTCTAGCTTTGTAAGCGGACAGCACCTCATGCTCACTTGCACGTCTGGCCATCAAGGCCACTTTTGTTCGTTGTAGTACGTTCCAACACGGCCATCACACGGTGTACCTCAACAACGTCCACCCCACTCCCTCGTAGAGAAGAAGATGACTAAGTGAGTACAAGTGCGAGATTACTGAGAGCTTCCAAGTCTGACATTGCACTCCTCAGCACCATCTCTTCATGGGATCTTCTCGCAGGAGAGGAGTGCTGTGTCCCACAGAAATTAGAACATGTCTTTGCAGGCAATGTGGTGCATGCACTGGGCCGGTGGTGGTGGCGTCATCAGCGGTACACAGATGATGGCCAATGGCCAATCATCTACGATGAGTGATGTGAGAGCTCGAACAACATTTACACTTGCATTCACGTTCGGTCACCGGTCTCACTCCCTCTTGGAAGACCGGCACCAGCGCTGTGGCTGAAGCCGAGTTAGCTGGTGGGTTCGAATTGAGGGGAAGCAAGAGTAAGGATGCGCAGGAAGGGCATTGAGTCTTTTTTTTGAATCCAATTTATATAGCACAGCGTGATTATAAAAACAAAGATGCGCTCGGCTACGTAGACTACGTGGGCCTGGGGTGGGCGTGGGCTGATGAGGGTAGCAATCACGACTAGAGGTGAGGGTGGGGTTGAAGGTTTCGGTGAAGGGTGGGGTGAAGGGGGGGGAGCGGTTTAGCCATGATCCTCTGGGGGGAGAGCTCTAGCTTGTGGGTGAATGCAGGCCTCGACGAACTTGACGAAGGCTTTGCCGCTGAGGCGGGTGCCGAAGATGATGTGGGGGGAGAGATCAGGGATCTTGGGCGATTGTTCATTCGCAGGCATCCCGGAACAGCGGGCATGCGGTGATGACACGGAGGGCGGTTTGAAGGTCGTGCCCGCATGGGCAGTCGTGGGGGTCTTGGGTGTGAGAGTGGTGGTGTAGCTTATACTCGCCGGTGAAGGCGTGTTTGGTCAGTAGCTGATTGCAGCGCAGAAAATGGGACGGGGTGACTTAGCGACGCCCAGTGTGAAGTCTGGGGGTTGGGCTGCGGGTGGGTGGATGAGGGCCCTGTAGACTGGGGCACGGCGTGGGCTGTCCAACCAGTCCTGTTCCCAGGTTGATAAGGCTTCACGGCGAGCGATGTCTTGGAGAGCAGGGATGGACGGGGCGGTGAGGACAACTTGGCCCTGAGCGGCCGTGGCTGCTTCAACAGTGATATCCTGGATTCGCTTGAGGGGGAGGAAGCTGGCTTTTCCTGGGAATCATTCGAGTGAGATGGAGACATTGGGGTGGTTAAACAGGGTGGAGGCGATCGAGTTGCAGAGGGCTTTGCAGGCTGCGGCATTGTCGTGGGCATCGACTCATGACTAAGCAAACACGAGAACATGCTGCAGCGTGGGCCTCCAAAGATCCACAGATTGCTGGGCATGCTGCTGGGTATGCTGTCACTCTGCCACACTGCTACTGGAACATGATCAAGCTCATCTGAAACCATTTTCATGATCATTTTCTCATGTCAGAAAATTTCATAGACTGGATCAAGACCCCCCCCCCCCCCCCCC
>QLPA01001950.1:15003-26911 GCA_003313945.1 Lactifluus pinguis | reverse complement strand
GCTACTGCTGCGCTACGGCGGAAGAAGATGCACGAGGGGGATCTTGACAAACTTGCTGGAACACGGTTACAGCTCGAGACGCAGGTCAACACGCTCGAGTCGGCAAATATCAACGCCAATACGCTCGAAGTGATGCGCAAGGGCGCCAACGCGCTCAAAGATATTCATAATGGAATGTGCGTCCCCTCTTCTTTACTTCTGGAGACATATTCTCTTCTCTCGTTCGTTCCTTTGTTTTTACCTCTTGTAATTGTTTTTTTTTTTTGGGTGTGTGTGTTCCGGTTTGTAGGACGATCACCAAGGTCGACGAGACAATGAACACCATCAATGAGCAGCGTGACATTGCAAACGAGATTTCAGAGTTGATATCTAATCCTGCGAACGCCGGCTTCGACGTTGACGAGGTGCGTAAACTGTGACGAGAAGGGCTTAAGAGAGGACTAACATAAAACGTGACTTGCAGGAGGATCTCAAGGCACAACTAGCGGAACTCGAGCAGGAGGGCCTCAACGAACGACTCATGACCACAGATCATGTGCCAGTGCACATCCCAGCGGGTACGAGCCGCGTCGACACCCGGCATCAAGTGGCAGCGGAAGAATCCGAGGATGCGGAACTCAAGCAATTGCAAGCTGAACTTGCAATGTCGTGATAGCTTCTTTTGGTTTCGGTACTCTCCCCCTACTGGCTTTTTCGCCTTCATTAATCTTGTAATCTGATCATCATTGTCATATCATCTCTCTATTCTCCTTATCCTGCTGTCTGTCTCATATCTTGCCCGGTGTCATACATAGCTCCCCGAATGTCCGTCGATTGCAATGCAATATCTCCCCTATTTTCTCTACACCGAACTTATTACTCGCTCACTCAAAAGGCATGACGTCGAGAGGTGTGTGATAGTAAGATAGTTATTGACTTCACTGAAAACCCCGAGAACGTGTGGTATACAGTACATTTGTAGGCGGTGAAGCAGGCACCGCGCATCTTGGCGTCTAGGCGCAGACACAGATGAGCTATAAAGTTATGAAAGCTTTGACAATGAATGCGTAGTCCGGGAACCAGTGGGGGCGACAATGTGAGCAAGCAACAAAACTGCAAAGCGAGGCGTGAATGGGGGAGACAACTCCAATGTGTTGGTGAGGAATGAGATCTGAGCCATGGTCACGAATAACCCCGGATGCCGAGCACGCGTCGAACATCGCTTATAAACCGCAACGAGTCCAGCATCGGCAAGAGGTCAAGCAATGCCTCATCCGACGGATCGTGTGTCCAGCCTTCGATCGGAATGGCATTCACTACGAAACAACGTCGGGTTACGTTAAGCGACCACACCGATTAAGCGAGAACAGGAATACGCACTCTCGTTCTCGCTGTAGCAGATAGGCGAATTGTCAACGAAGCAAACCCGCGCAAGGTCCTGCTCAACAAGGGAAAGATTCTTGGTGTATGATCCGTTTGGTAGCTGGGTACAAGACTGCATCCAAAGAGGATTAGGGGAGAGCTGATCAAGGTACGCAATGAGGCGCTCCTACCTCGCGAAAGAATCGGCGCCCGAGAATGCCTTGTCCAGCATCTAGCCAATCAATGACTGGATCTGCGTATTCTCGCATGGATGCGGTAAAAATGACGAGTGTGTACCAGGAAGATACCTGGGTGACACACGGTCGTTAGATCCGTGTGTAGATGAGTAGGAGTGACCCCAAGGTGACCACACGTACCTTGCGCAAAAAGAAATCTACAAAAGGGCGCTTATAAACGTGGTAGAGCGTACTGCGGCCGCCCATGACTACTTCTACGGTGTGAGACGCTGCCGAGCGTGCACCGAACAAACCGCGGATGCCGGGAGCTGGGAGAGGTCGGGAAGTTGAATGGATGAGGGTCTCATCAAGGTCGAGAATGAGCGTCTTGGGGGAGTGGAATGGGGTTCTTCGAGGTGTGATTGGTAAGCCGGTGCTGGAAGAATATGTGGGTGTCGAGGCGCGGGATGGAGGTGGCGTAGGCATTAGGGCAGCAAATGCCTGCGGTGGGGGATAGACCAAGGAAGAACGGCTTGAAAGGGTTGTATTTGAGACACGTGGGCCTGCAGCGATGATGGAGTCGGGAGGTGGGTTGATAGGCGAAGATGAGGAATGGGTTGAGGAAGGTGAAATCGCCACCGACTCGGGAGGGGACACAGCTTGCTCGGGGGACACTTGAAGAACTGCCGTACCTCCTCGTCCTCCGATTGAAGATTTCTCCCCTACGAGGACGCTCTTCGGCCCAAGTCCACGCGGGGGGAACCTGCGACCATGCCACACGTCGTCCATGCGGAGGGAGGTCGCAGCAGCGCAGAGAACATCCCAAACGAGCTCAAGGAGGCGTATGAAGAAAATACGACGAAGGATGCTCCGAGTTGTGGACTGGGGCTTCGAGCAGATGGCAGCGCGGATAGAGGGACTGGGGGGAAGGACAGGTATGCGAGGGAGAGAAGAGAGGGAACGACGGGAAAGTGGAGGTGGGGCAAGGAGAGATCTGAGAGACCAAGTGGTGGACTGTACCGCAGGCTGGCTCGTGGTCGGATCATCTAATGAGGGAGAAAGCTGCATAGACAGATGAGTAGCGTATTCAGTAGAAGGTGTGTTGGGAGGTGCACGCGTCGATGCGAGAACGTCGAAACGGCGGGAAATGTAAGTGAGCGAGTTCATGTTGGGCGAGTCGGAAAAAGGGATTGAAAGAGCCTTTGGGGGGAGGCAGGCGAGTGAGTGTAAATACTTTCTTGGCTTTGCTCGAAATAACTTATTATGGGGTTCCACTGCGATTCCGATGGGGTTCCTGGGGTTTCCGGGGTTCCGCATTACGTACGTGTATCGGAGCTTACACGCATACAATCAGTGCCACACTACTACTACACAACTACAACCTCGAACGCAATCCTCCAACACCGTTTACGTATCTCAATCTCTCAGGCGTCAGTTGTTCCAATCTTGTGACACCCAGTAGTTGCATCCCTAGCACAATCTCCTCTCGCATAACTATCCTTCCTCTGTTAGTACCCAGTCTGTCGAACATATCATCATCCTTACTTTCAATCACTCGCATACAACCATCCTCACCCCACACACCATTCGCGTATAGGAATGCACGCCCGAGTCCGACTGCCCGTGCTCCCAGGCAAAGTGCTTTCAGCACGTCCGTCCCTCGGGTCACTCCACCATCGATAAACACGTGGTGCTTATCCAACAAGTCTGGCCGTACCTGCCGCATCTCGTACAGCACTGACATCGGTGCTGGGGCACTATATGCACGCCCATGGACCATTTCCTGTCAATTCATGTAGGAAGATACTTACTAGTCCAATTCGCGCCCGCCGTGGTTGGACAAAACAATGCCGTCCACTTTATACACATCCAAGGCGCGTTCGGCATCCTGAAACATTAATCTCATAAGCCTTCCTCCATCGTCACTAGTGGGCACTTACTTCCACGCATTGAATTCCCTTGATGATGAGCGCAAGTTTTGTCAAACTTCGTATCCAGAGAATGTCATCCCCTAGAAACGCCCCATCAAATTGTCGGTTCCTCGGACCATCACGTCACTTACAACACACGTCCGGGTCTTGGTATCCGCCTATGGACTATACGTTCCGTTAAACACCCTTATCCTGCCGCGAATCTCTACGGGAATTTTCACTCACCTGCGCTACTCCCGTCCCTTCCCTCGTGACTGCTTCTCTGTCCGCAGCGGGTCCTTCCCAGTCTCCTTTGGTGCGCTGATCAAGTTCGCGCTTCCCTGGCATCGCAGCGTCCACTGTCAGCATGATGGCGCTAAAACCATCGCTCTCCAACCCTCGTATGAGCTTTTCGGACGCGGCACGGTCTTTATTTATATATAATTGGAAAATCAAGTGTTGCTTGGGCTGCTTGACCGATAATATTTCAGCGATGGTGCAACTTGCATTAATTGAGATCTACGATCCGGCATCATAAACTTAATTTCTTCCACCAGACTTGCAACGTACCCCTTGAAGGATTCCTGTCCTGCCTGCCGCGCGTACTAGGTTGACCTCTCCATTAGGGTGGCCCAGACGTGCCAATGCTGCAGGTGAGATGAAGATGGGCAATGAAGAAGGCATGCCTAATATCATGCTCGTCGTGGAAACTTTGGAAACTTTGTTCATCCTACAACCGACCCATTATGCGAGACTGCTACAAGCTGACAGTCACTTACACAAGTGGACGAAACCAGAAGCGAGAAAATGATTTGCGATTCTCCGCGAAAGCTAACGGTCAATTAAGGCGGGAGTCTAGAAAATACCGTTCAATACTCAACTAATCTCGTCGTCCCCACCTCCGCGATAGTAAGCCCAAGCTCTTTCACTAAGCACGCTCTTTGCCAGTTTCTGCACATATGTATTCACCTTGGAGAGCCTTCAGAGGGAGCGAAAAGGTCCTTACTTCAATTTCCAACAGGTTCAACACGGCACGTGGATGCGGGAGTACCAGCCTCGCCTTCGCAATGCGGTTCTCCTCAGCCGTTGGCTCACTCACGATGTGAGGCACCGTAGTCGGGTCGATGGGTCCCATGCGCGCTGAGCGCGGAAGCGTATCAAGCACGCCGGGAGAATGTATCGATAAAAATTCCTTACTACACGCCGGTCAGTCTTCATCAGTGCGCTCGTCGGTGCGTGCAGGGACTGTATGAGCCCACGTCGCATCCTTCCCGGCGTATTTAAGGAGCGGTCCGGTCCCTCCAGGGTGCGAGGATAGGAATACAGTCAAGTCGTACACGATTCCATTTATTACGACCCAGAGCGATGATAGGGTCGTGTGACCTTGTAACTCACTGTATGACACGTACCCTCGTGATTTCTCGGATGAGCTCCCGGCCTCGGCAAGCTGTGTGTCATTCATGTCAAGGTGGAGCGGGTTGAGAAGCCCATGCGCGGCCTAGGCATCGGATCAGTAAACTCAGGTAAGACCTTGGGTTAGGGCCACATGGCGAAGGCTCTGACGATGAGAATACAGAAGTGCCGTAACATATACAGGGATTGATATCCCCTCCGGGGCGGGCTCGAGGTCGGAGCTGACCCACAGCCTGCGTCGACCAGATCCAATGATAAAGAACAAGGACAAAACCATTCAGGTGGTGAGTCATATAGACGTACCATTCCAAGCAAGCTCATAGAGACTACAGCCCACCGCCATGGCACGTTTTGGGTGCTCACACGCGGAGTAGTCACGGTGGCGGCGGAGGTCCGCAGAGCAGCAGCAGGAATACACAAGACCTGCGACCGCTCTAATGGCGCCACGCATGCACGCCGCCATAAGAATGAAGAGAATTTAGAGATCATGGCCATCAGGAAGAAAGGGGCGTGAAACTTTGGGAGGAAAGGACTACCGCAAGGCAACCGGCAGGCAGGGGCATCATTGTGAAAGTCACGAACCAGCTCCACTGCGGCCCGGCGTGATCGATCCATTGGAATTGGAACAACACGCGTATCAGCGAGTGTCATCTCGCGTCCTACCGTTCTGTTCCGCGACCGCCCCAGCTAAACTACGACTGGTCTAGGTCGGATTCGGCTACGGGACTTGGAAGGAAGGAGTACGCGAACTCCCCCGTTGGCTGCTATTTCTGGAAACCGCAGGCAACGCCGGTGTTCTCGCGAGCACCACCCAACCTCGGCAATGCTCATCGCGAAACGGCTGATGAGATACGCCCGCCTGATTTTCGAGAAAACCAATTACCGGGCCGGACCGGACTAGATGGAAGTCGGACTTCTGACACGCTGTGCTCAAAAAAGAATTCTAAATCTAAGTAGAAGATTTGAAGATCAATGGACTTTACCATGTGACGGCAGCGAGATATGCCATTTACGGGTCTGTTTCAGTCCTTTGCGAACGTGGTCAGAGCACAACTGACACGTTCGCGATGCAACGAAGAACCAAGGCTCAGACCACCCATTTCAATCCACCACGTGCGAAGATAACAGTAAATCGATGATGCAGATCTTTGAACCTCGCGGCCTTACGTTAACAATTGAGCGCGGTGTTAGAAACACGGAGCAAGAGAATTTGTCTACCCTTGCCAGCGGGGAAAGCATTTGTGTAGTATGAATGAAATCAATAAGAATGGGCTAGAGCTTCCAGACCTGCCCAGCTTCGAATCCTAGTTCTGCCAAAACGCCGCCCACCATTCCTTGCGAGTAATTTTTGCCATATGGGCCAGCAATAGCGGCCACCATCCTATTTATTCTTATCTGATCAACGGTCGGGGCAAAGGGGAGATGACGAAAGGACGTACCGTTCTGGCCCGCAAACTAGGACGAGAACGTTCTTGTCTCTGATATCCTCACCCTTGACTCCCTTCACCCAGAGGCTACTAATCCAAGATGCCCACGTTGAAACCTTGTCAGAGATTCCAAGAGAATGTGCGATGGACGATTTGTCTATTCTCCCCACCTTGAGGTGTCTAACGACACTCTCGGGTGGTGGCACCCCAGATGCACTGTCCACGAATAGTTGCACCCGAAAGTGCTCAGGGTGCGCAACAGCAAAGTCAATCAGAGGTTGCAAAAGGGGCAACGGCGGAAGCTCCGCCAGACTCCGGGACGCGTGAAGAAGAGTGAAGCGAGTCTTCTTGGTAGCCGCGACGTGGTTACCTCGGAGAAGTTGGCGAAACAATAACTGATGAAACGGTGAAAACCCCGTTCCACCTGATATCTTAAAGAGGAAGAGTAAGCGACTCAAGACGGGTCGAGAAAGAGAGGAAGGAGACGGCATACCATCAGAACCTCGTCCCACCTTCCTTCGTAGAACGGGAACGTTTTTGACGGTCCACGGATTTCAATGCTATCTCCGGCCTGCTTGGAATGCAACCACCTCGCTACTTCCCCTCGTTGATATCTTTTAATCCAAAGTCTAATGTTGCCATTCTCTTCGAATCCAAAGAGCGGTGTGTAGGGCCGTTCGACCTGAATATCGTCGTCTTTGATAAATATTGACCAAATTGGATCAAGTGAAGGTGCCTTTTCATCCGCAGTACGAGAGTCGGGAGGTATGAATAGAGTCAGAACTGCCAAGTCTGGTCCGACTTGAGAATTGTCGGAAACGGTGGCAGGAATGAAATAATCTGGGGAGAGTGGTTTGTGACGGAAAGTGGGAGAACCGCGGTACTTGGAGGGCCATAAGAAATAAGTCGAGACGAGTAACCCGGTAGATGTGAAGAATACAAAAGAGGAGAGGCGCAGACGAGATGACGTGGATGTGCTAGTTGAAGTCGAGACGAGGCGTGCAGATAGCAAACGGGAGCGAATCATTTGTCACCACTTTGAACTTGAACAACTTCACTATTAGTAGACAACAAACATCGCTATGACTTGCACTATCTCCACACCCCCAGATAATTCCCTTTTTGCCCTTCACACTCCAGTTTTTACCCCCCTCTTGGCGCTACCATTCGACAACGGAGGCAGTGGCCTCCAATCCAACGCCTGCATCACTGGCACGCCACGCTCAGCGAAACGTAGTTCGTATCGACACAAACAAGTTGGCCTTGGTTTACTCTTCGGCGGTTTTGACTCTTTTCGCAATGCAGATAGTTCTCTGCTCCCCGTCAACGATGTCTTGCTCGGAGATCACTGGCAGCTCTTGGACTCGCCTCAGCTTCCCATTGTGAATGATCCATGTACTCGACCACCCGTTCCAGCGGAAGTTTCATACTCAAGGTGCTCTTCGGACCCTGAAAATGACTGTCGTCTCGATACAACTCTCAGCTCGTCCTCCTCGGCGTTCTCAATCGGTGACTGGATCAACCATCCCTCGTCCTCGCCTGTCCCTCTGGACGCTCCATGTGGATCTTCGACCGTTTTGCACGACATCGAGTCTACGCCTGGCGCCATATCCGGACCTCAAGAGACAGTCGTCAACCTTCATTCGTTTAACATGCCAGCCATCACAACGGCTCCTGTGACACCTGCCGGTATCAATCCTGCCATTCTTACTGCGCCACGTATCCGGTCACCTTTGACGGGCACGGATGGCTTCCGGGGGTCTATGGAAACTGTCCTCCTTCAGGTCGTTGAATGTCTGTGTTTCGATTACATTCCTGCGACAAATTGCCTTTCCCCGGATCAAACACCATTCCCCAGAACAGATCTCGCTTCACCTCTTGCATCTGAGCATCCAAGGGCGCATACTCCAGAACTAATGTACCCTGAGTTCGATTCTCATCAATCCCCCGGGAGTCTGTTCCCTACCCCTGTGAAAGCCTCGCAAGCGTTCATTTTACCAAACGTGTTTGGTGCTGGATCTGAGTTGATGTCTCCTCGAGACATGTCGTCTTCGGACAATAGTCTTCTGGTCTCGCCGGACACGCCTATATTCAACGTACACGAAGGTATCAGCGAATATGATCTCCAACGCAGGGCTAATAGGTACCGCCGACGATATCCTGGCCAGAGTTTCGACCGTCACTGGCTTTTAAGATACGCGGGAAAATTGAATGAGGATGGTAAGGCAATAGAGAATTATCGATGTTACATTTCCGGCTGTGCCCAAATGAACAAGAGAAGAGATCATATCATCGTCCACATCTGCTCACATGTCAATGAGCGTCCGTTTGCCTGTGGCCACTGGTCGTTATACCCTTTCTCTGTCTCTATTGACTGTGAGGGGGCTGACGATGGCTTTTGCTTTTCGCAGTCACATGACGTTTTTACGTCGAAACGAGTGCAAACGTCACGAAGCCGGTCACTCTGGTTTGAAGCCCTTCATTTGTCAACTCTGTCCGTCACCAGCGGCTAGGTTTGCCCGTCAAGATCTCTTGACTCGACACGCAAGGCGCGCACACGACGTGACGAATGCTACGGTGCAGCGTGAAAAGCGTCAGCGAAACCCTGACGTGGCTGCTCGATCTGGGGCGGAGAAGGACGGGTCGATCCGGAAGAGAGCGCGTATGGCCACTCTCCAACCCCGTCGGGACACACGGGAAATATGCTTAGAGTAAGAATAGGAATTGTCTCTGCAATTGACTTGCAATGGCATTATCAGAAGTTTTGTGTGTTTGTGCGTTTCACTGGGCCCCTTCATTCGCAATCTCAAACGAAAGCCAGACTTATGGATACGCAGACGAAGGCTGGTGTCACTCCCTACGACCCCTTTGTATAAGGATAAAGTACACCGTAGGAGGAACGTGGGCCAACGCTACCTCACACCCCTGGTCAACACATCACAGCGCGAAAAGCTCCGGACACGACACAGCGTTCTTTCTACGCCATGACGACCTCTATGCTGCTATGGCATTAGTTGCTGTGTAAGAAAGACTTCATGTATTGGAAAGCAAGACGACGGATTATTCGTACAGACAGGCTCGGAGCTACGTGAGGCGTACGCTAAAGAGAGAAAAACGTAGCTCGGCATTTTTTATGATCATTTATGGATCCACTTCCTCAGTAACGCTGAGGAATTGGTTGAGGAATCGGCGGAGATTCTTTACACCGTCCCCTGCAAAAACGCAAAATTTAAAACGCTGTGTCGAGTTGAATCCCTAGAAAGAACATATCAGTACGAGGGTGAAGACTTAGACATGATACACACAGCGGGCGGTGTACGACAAAACTGCTGCAGCTCCGGACGTCGAAACGCGGCAATACCGGTTAGACTCAGATGAGTTAGCTTCTGCGACTTTTCCAAAAGATAATGAATCGCCATAACCGTGATCTGGTCGCAGTATGACAAATGCAATCGTTCCAGTGTTTGATGTCGATCACCAAGCGCATATATCGCTTCATCCGTTAGGTTGCTCACACGTACCAGACCTATCCGTCTGAGCTTTGGTAAGCTAGCAAGTTCAAAAACGGACATGTCTGTGAGCTGATTACAGTCTTTACAAGCGTAAGAGTCAGACTCGCACAAAATGCAGGTTAAGTCCACTCACTCGTAAGATCTATGTAGCGTATGCGCGTGCATGATCGGGCTAGAGTCATGATCGATCGGTCTGTGATAGAAGATGTGTGGCCGAGATGAAGGTAGTGGAGATGCTTCCCAAGCAAGCAAATGCTTTCTACGGCGCGGTCTGTCAATTGGGTGCACTTTGATAGGACTAGGTTGCGAAGTCTGGGTGATGCAGAGACGATCCCTTCAATGGCATCGTCTGTGACCCTGGCGCAACTTGTCAGATCAAGTATTCGGAGGTGTTCAAGAGGGCTGGAAAGGCGAAGGGGAGGGAAATTGGAGACAGGCTGCCCGTTTGATTCAAGGGGAGGATTAGGACTTGGGGAATCACGGATGTTTTGAGGCGCAGGGAAGGCCGCGTCTGTCAACTCTACACAATGAGAGAGACGTATCTCGCGGATCTTGTGGGGATGGGTCCAAATGTCTCGGACCGCGCGATCTGAGAGCTTCTTGCACCCATTGAGATCCATCTCGAGCAGCGATGTGGCTTTGATGGCAAGGGATGAGACGGGATCGTCCGTCAGATTTACAAGGCCGCTTAATTTGACGCGACGCAGAAGAGGACATTTGTCCGCAAGGGTGGCGATGCCAGCTGATGACACCCGTCTGCAATCTAACAAGTTGATGCCTTCCAAATTGGGGCAGTTGGCTGCGATGGCGTAGACAGTTCTGTCTGTAACGTTGACCACGGACGAGAGATCGATCGCAATAAGGTGAGGGAAGCTAGGCACGGTACGAGCGATGACATCATCAGATAAATTAAGGCAGCCCACGAGAGTCAAACGCTCGAGGTGTGTGCAGGGAGCGAGGCGACCAAAAGTCTTGTCTGTCATTTCCGACGCAACGGACCAAAAGTTGAGACGTCGGATGAACTGGGCATAGTTGAAAGTTGGTTTTTCTCTCGAGAGGACCAACATCATCTTGATAAGGGTGACGAAATCTCGTACGGTGGGCCTGTACCACAACAGCTCCACAGAGCGCTGACACCATGAACGTGAAACGAGAAGGGTGCCATGTATTATATCTCTGGGAGAAGATAGATGCTGGAGTATAAGTATGAGAATGTTTGGGGGTAAATTGGAGGCTGGAGAGCCTGAGTGGGATGTAGTAAGTGAGGTTGTTTGGGAGTCATTCGGGGGTGATGGAATGAGTTCCCAAGACGCAAGGTCATTGTCGTTTTCTTCATCGTCCAATAAAGAATAGGAAGATAAAGGAGATAGAGGGGGAGACGGTAGAGAGTATATCTGTGACATGGAGAAGAGTCGTGAAGGTCAATATGCCGTCATAATAGTAAGCCGCACTAGTAACTTTGGGGACCACCACCGCTGATGGCCGGTTGAGACGAGATATGATTCATGTAAACTGACTACAAATGCTGTTACACATATCGCACTCACTTTTGGCCCTGCCTTGAGCTCGAGACGAAATACCACGTATCATAGATGCACGAAGCAATGAGTAGGGCTGAAATCGCCATTTGTCGACACGTTCAACTTGTCACAGTTCATAATGTTAGTCACTGTCAGTCACGCATCCCTTGTCACTCTCAACCTCGACACTCGAACAGCAACAATGTCGACCAGGGGACGGACGGCCTCCCCTCAATCGCGCGCCGCCGACGCCGAAATGGACCTCGACAAGCAATCAGATTCAAAACCAGATGCCAAAGTTATCATAGTCACCAATCTTACACGCAACGTCGTCGAGGCCCACCTCCAAGCCATCTTTGGCTTCTATGGAGAGGTTGCCAAAATTGATCTTCCAACCTACGCAAAATGTCGGTTTTGTTTTTAGCTATACAACCCCTTCCCAAACACACCCCTAACCGTTTTGCTTTAGCCGGTCAAAACAAAGGAAAAGCATCTTTGGAATATGTCGACGCGGCCTCGGCCCACACAGCCGTCTCACACATGAACGGTGGGCAGCTCGACGGCGCCGTGCTCAAAGTCGAACTGTCAGACTTGCCTCTCCGCACTCGC
>QLPA01001950.1:0-14901 GCA_003313945.1 Lactifluus pinguis | reverse complement strand
AGCAGCGCCGGGAGAGAGATTTCAATCGTCCCTTTGGCGATTCTTACCGAAGGCCATTGCCACCGCGTAGGCCTCCCCCACGGGACGTGTATCGTCCGCGATCCCGCTCGCGTTCTCGCTCACCAATTCGCCGCGGTCCCCCTCTGGGTCCGCGGAGGAGATCTCCAAGCTACGAGCGCGGTGGATATGGTCGCAGGGATCGTTCGAGATCGTTCTCCTCTGTACGCTCCAGCCGCTCCAGGTCAAGGACACCCTCTCGGTCCCTGTCCCGCTCTCGCTCTCGGTCTTTCAGTCGTTCACGTTCACGTTCACGTACTCGTTCCCGTTCCCTCTCATACTCTTCGTACTCCAGAGGCCGTAGTCGGTCTAGGTCGTACAGCAGGGGCCGCCGAAGCTATAGCCGTGATGACATCAGGGACAGCAGATCTCGCTCCCCACACACAAAAGACAAAGACCTGTGACGACCGAACAACTCGGCTTACTGTCGCTGCGTTCCGTCACATTTCCCTTGAGTTTACCAGGTACACTGTTGTCGTTTACACATAATAATTCTTGAAAGCGCGTGTAAATAAAAGCCATAAAAAATTGTGTACCCCATCAAATCGACTATCACATTGTTCATCTATAATGCCCCTTCAAACAGTAATCGACGTGGTTTGCTGATCGCTGGTGCTGGAGAGTACAGCGCCGGCCTAGCAAGTTTGAGATCATTTGACAACATGGCAGGACGCCCACTCACATCGACGTGCCGCAGTTGGCGGCTGGGTTGCCCATGATAATACTCTCAGATACACCTGCAATACTATCCGTTTTCCCGTAAGCTGAGGCGTCGAATAAGTGATCGGTCGTCTTCTCAAACGACGCCAGCATGAGCACGCTGTCCTTCATCTTGGCGACACCAAAACGTGTGATGCCCAAAACTTCACCCTACAGTGAAAATTAGCTCGTGTCCTTATATTGTGGAACAAACTTGCCTTGTATGTCATGACATCTCCGAGGAGCATGACGTGGCGAGGGTCTATGCTCATACCGTGCGCGGACATGGTATGTTGAATCTCATTGATGATGGTTCTTCTGGCTGCTTCGATACCCAAGACCTGAGCCACTTCCATGATGTGATTCGAAGACGTATATTCGCCTACGATGCCTAGGATTGCGCAGTCGACAACTAGGTAGTATTATTTTGTCCACGCGAACTTACCTTCCGTTGTCATTACTTTCTGTAGCCCGTAACCTTCGACAAGAAGCTCTTTTGCTCCTTTCGCGCCTCGGTCGTCCGGTTTATCCTTGACGTTGATCACGGCACGGGATATTGAGGGCACTCCCTACAAACCTAATGACGCCACCACCTAGCGATGTCACGTCTCACTAACCTTCACAACAACCTCAGGCAATGCGCGCTTCAGGTCTCTGAGGCGGTAGTACTTGTCCGCACCATCAACATATATCCGCAAACGGTTCTTCTTGGGGATGATGATGATAGACTAGTTTATAGGTCAGTACAGTGATTTCCTAATCACAACCTTAAGTCACCTCTGGCTTGATTTTCAGTTTCTTGGCCCGCACGATTGCCCATTTGATGTCATCCAGCGTGAGTTCAAGCTACATCATGTCAGATGAATATGTATGTATATTATTGTAAGACTGCGCATGGGGACGTACTTGAAGCTTCTGTATGCTTTGAGTATCCACAATGATTCCGACATAAGTGTAATCCGGAGCCCAGGCCTCCTCAAGTACAGAGGCAACCTAATAGCAATGTCACTGCTCTGAACGCAACACCATCAGAAATAAAACACACATCACCAAGATGCGTCTTCTCCAATCTACCTTTGACAATACGAGCGGATGCCTCCGAATCGCTTGTGACGAGCTTGCAGCTAATGATAGGAGTGCTGATCAGCTTCGCAGCATTGATAATCTCTTTTATACGTGGCACCCCAAGCGTGACGTTCATGGAGGCTACACCCGCAAAGTGGAATGTCTTCAAGGTCATTTGAGTCCCTGGCTCTCCGATCGATTGGGCACCAACAGCCCCGACAGTTGATCCTATGGCTCGGGTAAGCTTGGCAACGGAGAGCTGTCGGGGCTAAACTCAACCTGGTTCAATCTTCGCCTTGACATACTTTGTCCAGCAAATGTGGAGGAAGAGCAAAAGTTGATTTTCGGTCACTTTGGCCTTGTTATCGACGATAGCCTTGTCCGACGCTAAGGGATGACAATTTCTCAAAAATGTGTCATTTGTGGGAGATAATAGAATCACCTGTTGCACCCATCGACAAATCGGTCTCTTCGTCCCACTCGTCGCTTCGCTCTAGAGCCTCGAACATTCCTCTGCTTTTCCGGACGGTCGCTAGGCGATGCGCGACATGGTCGTTGAGAAAAGCGCGAATGGTGGCGAGATACGACGGCGTGCACTCGGCAACGAATCTCGGAAGAGATAGTTCGCGATCTACGATTTCCAAAATTTCATACGGTAGCAGCCCGCGCGCCGACCGCGGGGCAATGGCCTAAAATTTACCATAAGGTATGCAAGAAAATAGTTCAAGAGGTACCAGGAAGCCGTACGGTTGCGTGGTTCCATGCCCTCACGAATTCGACCGGCTGGGCATCACCTTCGAGACAGGCGGGATCGAGGCCGTCGTCTCCGTAACAGAATTGAACGACACCACCTGTGCCATTCCGCACAGACAAGTCGTACTGTGTAGTCAAATCTTCGAGTGCCTTCATTAAACGGCGTTGCATGTATCCCGTCTCAGCTGTTTTGACCGCCGTGTCGACTAGACCCTCACGTCCAGAAATGGCATGGAATAGGAACTCGGTTGCCGTCAAGCCGGAGAAGAAACTGTTGCGGACAAATCCCTTCGAAGGAGGCTCACGCGATTTCTTGGGAAAGTGCGGAAGCGAACGATCTTGGAATCCATCGGGAACGCGATGTCCAGCAATGATTTGCTGACCAACACAAGCAACCATCTGAGAGACATTGATGACGGAGCCTGTGAGACGGGTGAGATTTTTGAAGGAGAATCACTTCGGATATACCTTTAGATCCACACGTAGCCATAATTAAAGGTGCATTGTGCCTGCTAAGCTCTTTCATGCAAATCTCACCCACTTCGTCGCGGACCTTTGAGAGCTCAGAAGAGATCAGAGCTTCAAGCGTCTGTTCCTGATCACAGCCCGGCTTGTTCTCTAATTTACCCTTTTTGGCGAGAGCAATTAGATCCTGACATTTCGCATATGCAGCCTCAACGAGGGTGTCCTTCTTATTGGATAAAATGGGGCCTGGGATGACATCGTTGATGCCCAGTGAGAAACCAAAATTTGCTGCGATTTCGGCTCAGATGTCATCTCGAGTAACAGCAAGACATAAAGACGCGCCTAACCAGCGAGCGCAGAGTTTGGCTAATCGGTTCATAGCTGAAGCCGCTTCGTGCGACCCGTAGTCACGCATGATGATGCCAAACACCGATTTCTTCTTCCCAGCGCCAACAGTCGCCTTGTCCATGACGCCACACATAATCTCGCTGTTGACAATGACAAGCCAACCATCGTTAGGTGAAAGATCCGGGATTGGAACCATGTGGGCGGAATAGCACGTTTTATCAGGTTTCTCCTCCTTGTTGCACTTGGATTCAACATTCACGAGGACCTTGGACTGTTTGTTCGGGCGGATGAGCACATTGAAAATCTGCTTACCGGTCCATAGACGGACAGGTTTCCAGATAGTGGGTGGAGGAATGTCAATCTGCAAGTTGGCGTCGGCGAAATACGAGCAAATCTGGGTGAACTGTCGCCTATCGAAAAATTGATCTCGTCGAGATAATAGGTAGGAAGCGGTAATAAAGTCCTGAATAGCGGCAATGACGGGTTCTCCATTACGAGGCGTGACCATGTTGTGCTTCACGCTCATTAGCTCGAGGGCCTCAGTACGCGCTTCCTCAGTCTGCGGGACATCTAGCGGAAGATTGGATGAATCTGGTGATAGCAGACGGGAGGTGACATACGGAGATTCATCTCATCACCATCAAAATCTGCGTTATATGGGTTGCAAACACATTCGTTCAATCGGAAGGAGCGCCATGGGCGTACTTTGACCTGTGGACCAAGTCAATTAAAGCGGAAATGGGGGATCTCGACTTACACGGTGGCACATGATCGATAGCTTATCCATGTCAATGGGCAGCAGGAGTATTAAGACTAAACTAAACACACCTTATGGAGGCTGGGTTGACGATTGAAAAGCACGATGTCGCCATCAACGATGTGTCTCTCAACAGTGTCGCCATATCTAAGACCGTCTGCAATAGCCCCTCGATTTCCAAACTTGAGGTACTTTTTGAAGCCGTTGCTTCCCGCAGTAACATAGTTAGCCCCAGGGTGTATGTCGCACCCATTTCGTACGGCCTTCCGAAGCTTGTCTATATTGAAGTTTGTCACGCGCTCGGGATACGTTAGAATTTTAGCAACACGTTCCGGGACAGCAACTTCGTCTATACGGAGGTTTGGATCTGGGGAGATGACAGTACGAGCGGAAAAGTCGACACGCTTCCCCGAGAGATTCCCTCGGAAACGCCCTTGCTTTCCTTTTAAGCGCTGACAGAATCCTCGTATCGGTTTCTGACCCATCTGAGATGGGACACCAGGGAGTTCGGAATTGATGTACATAGCAACTGACAGTTGGAGGAACTCCCATTGTTCCTGGCCAGAGTGAGGAAAGAGAACAAGAATAAAAGACTACGGCTCACCATGAATTGCGCCGTCGGGGCACCCTTTGCCAAACCTTGCTTTATGAGAGCATTCGTGAAGACGATCTCCGTCAGCTTCACGGTGAGGTCATCTTCATTTGATGCGCCATCTTGGGCAACAGATGGTCGGATGCACACGGGCGGAACAGAGATGTACTGCCAGATAAATTCCTCCGGACGGCCGTGCTCAGGACGCAACCCAAGTAGTTCGCAATCCTGACAATCGGGTCAGTAGGAAACAAATCCAACTGGAAAAGAAGAATTCACCTCATTGGAGATACGGTTGAAAAGGTCCAACACCTTGAGTGGGTTTAAATCTTCATGGACCGCCTTGTTGATGTATATGCTGAGCTCTTTCTGCGCTTCGACTGCAGAGGCAAATGTCCTCTTCCAAGCTTCCATCTCCACAGCCGTCTTCTTTGCACGAAATTTGTCGTGGATGATTTTCAATGCCCCGGCCTTTTTCACAGCGCCATTCGTCGCGGCACAGTAAGGGCAATATACCGTCTTACGTGCAGCGGAATTCACAGCTTTGAAAAGTGACTGGCGCTGGATATTTTCGAGGTTCCGGCGGCGAAACCTTTTAAGGTACGTTCTTCTCTCTGGCTCTTCCAGCAACACACGAGCACATGTCTAAAGCAGGTGAAGAACGACGTTGTTATGGGAGATGACACCATACCTTGCATATGCACTGAAGGATAGCTAATGTGTGCTTGAAATACCCGATATGAAAGACGGGGACGACAAGCTTGATATAGGCGTAATGACCGACGCAGTCGACCGCATTGAGCCCGCAGGTCTCACAGAATGTGTTCTTTTCTGACGTACCCTGAGAAGGAATACAATAAATCAGAGAAATGGAAAGAGATGAATATAGACTTACCAGACGTCGATCGAGTACCCCGTCCTTGACCGGAGCCCTGTCGGTTGTAGTGTACAGATCTCTGTGCGTGACCTGAAACTCTGAAATCTTGACCACGTCCTGGGCGGTCAGCGTGCTGAACTGTAGCTTCTTGCTAAACACACCGTCAATGGACGTGAGTTGAAAGGCATAAGATAGAGGCAAACACACATGACTTTGGGAGCGTTTGGCAACACGATCTCCTTCATCTTGAATCTGGTTCTGGCCGCATACAAGCGGAGAGTGAGCGCTAGTGAGCTGGCGGTCCGGGACTTGGCGTCATCTCGGATCGTGACTTTTGTACCAGTACGATGACTTCCCATTCATATGAGATCGCACTCTTCGGAGAATTTCTCAAGGGTGACCTCGAACCGGTTTTGAACAGGATCGCTCTTCACAGCGAGTCGGCACATCAGATGCACTCTCGTGAGGTCATTTTCGACCCTCCAGACGCCATGCTACAACGTGAAGCCAACCAGGAGCCAGCCTTGCTAAGGGCAAAGAAAGAAATACTGGAGCCCGATGCTAAATGGTGGCGTCTCCCATTCTCGTCTGGCAAAGGAGATACGGATTAAGTATGTCAACCTAGGCTTTTGTATTCGTACTGGAAACCAGAGTCGGCTCGTATTCATCCCGAGGCCACTGTCCGCCCTTGGGCAACTGTCCAAGTAGACGGTGATGCCTTGAGCTTTGCCTCTGCCCTAGGCTACATGTGAGTACTGCATATTACATACAGATTGCCTTTGCTGAATACCCTCCAGAAAAAGATCTCAAATATATAAACGGGGCTATATCTTTCGACGCGGGCGGCTCGTGATTCAAATCTTTCAGGAAGAACAGGTGCGTCGTTCACACATAACATCTTTCCTGACGCTGAAATAGTTATATGTTGCTAAGGTTGACCCAAACACAGAGGAACCGATACCAGCACACGCTGATACACTTTGGCAGGTAGTAGTCAAGACTGCCAACCCGGTTCGCGGCACGCAAGAGTTACCCCTCGGCCGACACACTGAGGCCGTCCTCGAGATTCAGGCTCTCATGAAGGGACTTTTAGATCTTCGTAGGCAAGATGTATAATGCCAGAGGAGTTCGTCAGTCAACATTCCCATTAAATATCCATATCCGACTCGCCCCAGTCAACCTCTTCATGGTCCCCGTTCTCCCCGTCCCGTCTTTGGGCTTCCTGCACCATAGCCAATAGTGTTGCAAGATCAGAGATCTCCATCGGCCCTGGACCCCCTTCACCATCGCCATCATCGTCGCCAGTAAGACTATCCGTGTCGCCTTCCTCCGACGTTGTTGGTTGACCCTTCTCGACATCGCTCCCATCATACTCGCACAACCTAGTCAGCGTCGTGTCGGCCTCATCGCCATCATCGCTCCCATAATCTCCTAGCAACCCGGTGATGGCCGCGCGACCCTTACTGACATCAAGCCTACGCCTTTTTGCTGGTCTCTGTTCTCCCTGCAATTCGAATGCACCAGACGGATCGAGTATCACGCCATGAAACGAGCCTTCTTCCCAGACTTCAATGGTGGGAAATTCCACAAACTGCTTGTTCCTCAAGAGCGTAGAGAGCTTGCGGCCACCGTCCAACTTGATGTACCCGAACTTGTCACTTCGTCCGGATAACAAGTCCAAAGGCGCTCGGATGAAGAATTGCGGGGGTGTGAAGGTGTCTGGCACGTCTGGGTGTGGTAGAGTGACGGTTTTGACCCATTTTGGCAGATCAGCGCGGTTCTTTCCTGTCGTACGCTGAGAAATTTGAGACTGAAAGAGGTCACTGAGGGGGGTTTCAAAGTTGTTGCGGTGGGTGAGGAGCGTGTAGGGCCGTTTTGTGTCATTTGGACTCGCGTCCTGCCCGCAGGGAGGATGTATGTTATACTCGACCGTTAAAAATGCCGTCCTCTTCCTACGAAAGAAAAATAACAGGTTACGGGTTGTATAACTACCGAGCCAAATGACATCAACTCACTTTGGATCCCAAGTCGAGTGATTGAGCATCTGCCTCTGCATCCCAACCGGGAGCAAGTCTACCTCGATGTCTCTCAGGTCCAGTTGCGATCTCAGCACATCCCGCTTTTTCCTGGACATGCGACCTCTGGGGGCCTTGCCCTGTCGTCGAATTTCCCCTCCTCTACTACCGCCCCGGCTTGGAACGGAGCTGCCATAGTCACCACGCACGATTTCCCGGCCCCACTCGCTCACTCTCCTGCCTACATCCTCGAGCAAGGCGTAGTCATCCATCATGGTTCCATGTGTGTAACGGTTAATCGGTACAAATTTTGCTTTGTCGCGTACACCGGAGCAGCCCGTGCACGTCTTGTGCGCGATGGAACAGGGCAAGGAACATGTCCGAGTTTCGCAGCGGGGGCACGTGTAAACGGCGACACGAGAAGAGCAGGTTGCACACTGGGAAGAGGGAGTGATGGAAAGCCCGACGTGGACGGGTGTAAGATTGGCCATGAATCAAAAAACGTGGCCTTGAGTTGATGTGCCTGAATTTGTTCTGTTCATAAATTCAGAGTCTAACTTAATTCCTAGAATACAAAAGACGGCTGTGTGTAGCAAATCCCTCCTTCCAGAATTCTACCATCAGATGTCGTCCATACCCAGATCGATCTCGACCTTCTCTCCAGGTTTGAAAGCAGGGAGGCCTAGATTTTAATATCGTTTAGTTCAATCAAAATCAGCTTGTGAACGCAAACCCGACTCACCGATGTATGGGCAACTTGCGCATCTAAACGCGTCTCCCAAGAAGCAATTTCCACAGCTACTCGTGGCCTTGGGAGCGGCTTTGACAGCCTTGGATAACCTCTCCTTTTCAGAGAGCGTAACTTCACTCGCTCTCCCACTTTCGCCGCCATCCAACACGACGACCTTGGTCAGCCCACTCCGCAGCTCTGCCTCCTCTTCCTCGGCAAGCCCGCATGTACAACCCTTGCATGCCTTTCGTCTCCGAGGCCCTCCCGCATTGACCGGTTCACACACCGCAGGACGGGCTCTGTCAGCATCTGTCAGCAGGCTCTCCGCATCGATGGTGTCTCCCCGTGGGGGTGTGATGTTCCAGATGGCCTTCTTCGCGGCGATGCTTCGACGTGGAAGAGGTACAGAAGCGGGAGTCGAAGATGTCGTCTTCAGAAGTAAGGATGCACCGGCTGGAAGAGCAGGCTTCTGTGCGATCACAGTACCTTCGGTAGGATTGACGGTTAGGACATGAAAACCGGACAAGGTGAGGTTGGAAGAGAAGCTAGTAGAATCTGTGGAGGTCAAATGAAGCACATGGAGTGTGCCCAGTGGGGATAGTCCTTCGAAAAGTAGGGTAAGGAGCTCTGATAAGCGGGGCCGCAAATTTTGGTGATCGACTGGGGAAAGGGTGATATAGACGGACGGGTAGGATTCTACAGAGAGAACAGTGGCTGTATGTAGATGAGTTGAATGCTATTCGGAAGTGAAAACGGGCACAAAACCTTGATCTAACAGGCGATCTAACATCTGTCGCTCCACTGGTCGTGTAGCCTCCAACTCGGAGACCAGGCGCTGGTATTTTCCATCCTCTGCAGTAGAAAGGGAACCAATGACCAAAGCTGGACCCTTTACTTGAACAGACGCTGTGGAACCATCAGATGCAGGATATACTGCGACGGGGGCCATGGAAGAGCAAAACTTGAATCGACGGTCACGTTTCGGGCCCGACTTCTGAAGCTGACTCATACCCATACTTTACATGGTCAGCACACCACTAGCCAAAATATCGTCATTATAGCACAGACTACAACACAAAAATCACAACGCTCAAACATAACTTGAGAGAGAGTTAAAATCGGGTAACAAATAGGCGGAAAAAAGCACGATTATGATAATTACGACCGACGTATACTTTAACGGCCGATCTAAGCAGGCGGTGGTCCATCGTGTGCAATCTCGCTACCATCCGCTGATTGCTCCATAGGTGGTGGTGGAGGCGCAGCACCGATGTGATCGGGTGGTAGAGTCATCATAAACGCAGCACGGACGCGGAATAGCATCTGCCGATACCACTCCAAGTCCACGCCCGCCTTCTCTTGGTCGTTTGTTAATTGCTGCAAGGCCGTGAGCTCTTTGACCCAGGCAAGGTGCCAGTCAACGTTGCCGTGTTCATCCAATTCGAATTCTTCTATGGATACATGAGGAGGGGGTGGCACGGGAAAGCGCATCCCAGGGGGTGGCCCCATCATGGGAAATGCAGCAGGGTCGAATCTGAAGGTCGAGTGCCCTGAGCCGTCATTATCGTGAGAAGGACGAAGAGCGTACGGTGGGTATGGGGGAGGATATGGGCCTGGGCGACTAGGCCCAGGGTCATTTGGGTCCATTGGTGGGCCAGGAACATATTGGCCGGGGCTTTCATATTGTTGGACAGGTTGCTGATAATCTTCGGCTTCCTCCGCAGGCCTGCTCTGTCCTCTACGTGCCTTGGGCTTCTTCTTTCGCACGCGGTGCACACCTGTGCGTGGATCGACATTATCGTTGACCGTCCAATAGGAGCCTTTGCCACGATCCGTCAATGGGCGAGGAACCTTCTCGAAGCATGGGTTAAGGGATAGATTGTGGCGAACAGAGTTCTGGAATGGGGCGAGAACAGAACAGTCAGTCTTTGCTATACTCGGGGGGCGTAAACAACGGTAATGTATTCAGGACAACCATCGCTCGCGTTCAAACATACGTATCCACTCAGAAAACCCTTCAATTCTAGGCTTACCTTCCATCCCGATGGCGCGGTACGGAAATAAGGAAACTAGAGTGAAAGCGGCATGAATCGCGTGTTTTCATAACCTCGGAAGATTAAAGGTACATACCCGGCTCTCAATAGCGAAGTATATGTCTTCCAGCAGCAGTTTCTGATTTGGGGAGCCCTTTATGGCATAGCTACGCGCAAAGAAGTACGAATGGGAAGGGGTCTCGTGAGAAAGAGAGCGCGATCAACAAACGCGTAGGGGGCTTACCGGATAAGAGTTGAGTATGGGTAGAATGGCTTACTACCAGGTGGACCGTCACGAAGAGAATCTAGGGTGATAGGAAGACCACCGGTGACATCGTTGGGAGGCTCGGGATAATACGCGTTGGCTTGCAAATCAGGATGGCCTGGGGGTAGCATGGTCGGTGGCATGACCGCCTGTTGCTGAGATGGCTGAGACAACTCCATAATGTTACGTGGTGAGATTGAGTTGACAACCGTTTGATCCGGTCAGGTGCTTAAGCGGGTTATATGACGGATAGCGGGGGCACTAGGAGAAGGACGAAAGGAACGGTTGTGGCCGCAACAAGCAACGATGGTTGAGTGCTTACGTCATGTACACCGTATTGAAAGGTCAAGTCCGCACGGACCAGGTGGCTTATCGTCATGATTTGAGACATTGACAAGACAGCAGAGGATATCGAGGACGATGGAGGAGGAGCGTGTATTTGCGTTGAGTTGGGCGCGCGAGAGTGTACAAACTTTCGACGACACCAGAAAACAAAATGCAAGCAGGGCATACAGACAGCAACACAAACAAATTGTGCCCTCGGCAATTGCAGGCAAAGTTGCCTCGTCACTCTATTTCTCATCACTCTCTTCTGTAGGCTTTTGAGAGGCTCTTTCATATACCATCTTTCCTTAATTCTGAGCTATTAACGCGAGTAATTGTCAGAGTGAGCCAACATTGCCAGCTCTTGTATACACCAACACCAAAGTTAGCAAGCGTGCATCATTTTTC
Source organism: Lactifluus pinguis (assembly GCA_003313945.1). NCBI lineage: Eukaryota > Fungi > Basidiomycota > Agaricomycetes > Russulales > Russulaceae > Lactifluus > Lactifluus pinguis. The sequence continues at coordinate 3,513 of QLPA01001950.1, read as the reverse complement.
CATCTGTCCATGTCAGACTCATCCTCACAAAACTCTGATGGGCCGTATTCAATCCACGTCGAGATACCACCACGCTTCTACCTACTTCCAGGAGGTGCCATGTGCATAGGAACGGCAATCGGGCTCGTACGGGGATCCAGAGCAGCTGCGTTGCGATTCCTTGCGGAAAACGCGCATAGACCGCCCACGACCGTACAAGGATGGTATTTCTATAACAAGACGAAGAACTACAAGATGTTCTTGGGAGGGTTACGCAAGGCTGGAACGGACGCGACCAAACTAGGTTTCACGGCGCTCGCTTGGGTAACATTTGAAGAGGGATTGAACCAAGTCGGGTGGGGTGGTGTAGGGGAAATAGGAGCGGGAATATGCACGGCTGGTGTCTTCGCCGGAATCTGTAAGTAATGCGCGCAACTAGGATTGAATAGCGGTGCTGAAGATAAGGCTCAGATAAGCTTCCATTGAGAACGGCGTATCGTGCAAGTATATTAGGACTGTTCGTCGGAATTGCGATGAGAACGGCGCGATGGGGAAAGGAGCGACTGGCAGAAGAGGCTCAGGCGCGAAAAGAGGCGAGCCAATGAGCGTGCGATGGCAAAAGAAGCGCATATCCGCGACCATACCGAAATCTCTCATGCGATGATCCTCCCTCGTTGGGCGGCCATAGTTGATCTATCTACCTTGCAATACAGTACATAGTCTAGTGCGAATTTTAAGGGGGCGTTCCTCGTTCGCTTGCCCGCCCCAGACGTCTCACTCACAATGAGTTTTACACCTGTACTGCCCCCACCGACAAAACTCCCCACTTTCTCCATTGTCGCGACAGTCGTCAAGTGTTGGCCGGCACCGATCAACTTGAAGGGCGTCGCATTAAATGGATACGAGAGGGAGTACAAACCGGTGGTCGACAAGCCCATATCACTGTCGCCGTCACCACCAGCGTTAACGTTGGACACAAGTGGTGGTGGTGGTAGAGGACGTCATCGGGCGAGCCCGCCGAACCCGATCCATCATCGGTTGTTACAGGTTCCGTCGCCTTCCGTTAAAGGGTCGGAGGTTGCGCCCATTGGTCCGCTATCTCCTCCTGCGGTCACTCACATGAACTTAACCACGACCGCTCTCCCAACAACCCATCTCACCCTTCATGCTCCTGATTTCGACATGCAACCACATCGATCCTCCCTTCCCCGCTCCCCTCCCTCTTCTTCTCTCCCAGATTCATCCACTAGCCCATCTTCTCTCTCCCGTCCCCGCCTCCCCTCTCAGTCTGCCCCAACGGCCGCCTCTAGCTCTTCAAAAGGCCAGATTCACGTAAAACTCATTTCTGCCCGCGGTCTCAACGTCTCTTCTATCCGATCCCGTCCTTACGTCGTCGTCGTCTTTGAGAACAATGAGTTCGTCAGCAGAGATCCGACCGACGAAGGCGACAAGGAAGTCAGGGGCGTCGCCACCAATCTCTCCCGCACTTCCTCCTCCATCGCTATCAGCGCCTTGGGTGCCATCGGACCCAAGACCGCTACTCAGGAACCTGTTTCGCGCACCCGCCGGCAGTCCCCAGTATCAAGTTCCTCATCCAACTCGGCCAAATCCTCACTTTCCGCGCCCGCGGCCAAGACGCCCTCCAATGGATTACTAGGGCGTATGTCTCCCCACAACCCTGTCTGGAAGCACGAGGTTTCCTTGTAAGTCCATCATCTTACTGAGCCCAGGTCCCAATAATAACCTCTTGTCCCGCCATCGCTTCAAAGCGACGTGACTTCTGAAGAGTCCACTATCCAGTTCAATATCTACGATCGTGCGAATGAGGACCATGGTTTCATGGGCTGCGTCCAAGTCAGGCCTACCCTAGTCCACGATCACGCCGTAGATCAGTGGTACAAGTATGTTTCTCGCTCATCCTTGCTTCTTGCCCTCCTGATGCCCCCTCAAGGCTTGGACCTTACGAACACGAACCAAATATCACCGGCGAAATACGTATCCAAGTCATTTTTGAACAATACAAGGTGAGTTTTCAGCATCACAGGATCATGAATGAGCATCCCCATTTACCGTCCGGCGGATAGTCGAAACGATCACTGACACCGCGAGACTTCGAGTTCCTTAAACTGATTGGGAGGGGAACATTTGGGCGAGTCTTCCAAGTCAGAAAGAAGGATACGAAGCGCATATACGCCATGAAAGTTCTATCAAAGAAGGAGATCATTGCCAAGAAAGAGGTTGCTCACACAATTGGCGAACGGAAAATCCTCCAACGATCGTTAGACTCGCCATTCCTCGTTGGACTCAAGTTTAGCTTCCAGACCGACACAGACCTCTACCTCATAACGGATTTCAAGAGTGGTGGCGAGTTGTTCTGGCACCTCCAAAAAGAAACTCGTTTCAGTGAGGAACGAGCGCGGTTCTATATCGCTGAATTGGTGCTGGCTTTGGAGCACTTGCATAAATACGACATCGTATACCGGTGCGTACCCTCCCTATCATACTCCGATCTCTACCTCACAGATCAAATCAAGGGATTTGAAGCCGGAAAACATTCTTCTTGACGCCACGGGACACGTGGCTCTTTGTGATTTCGGTTTATCAAAACCCGACCTCGGGACTGACGAGTTGACAAATACATTCTGCGGGACAACCGAGTATCTCGCACCGGAAGTCCTCCTCGATGAACACGGATACTCAAAACTCGTCGATTTCTGGTCATTAGGAGTTCTGCTTTTTGAGATGTGCTGTGGATGGAGCCCTTTCTATGCCGAGGACACCCAGCAAATGTACAAGAACATCTGCTTTGGCAAGATCCGTTTCCCCAGAGGCGTCATTAATGAAGACGGGAAGCAATTTGTCAAAGGGGTGAGTCAACAAAGTCATCCAACTCGGTGCTAAATAACCGATTGCCCTTTGTCAGCTTCTCAACCGCAACCCGAAACACCGACTAGGTGCACAGCGAGATGCGGCGGAGCTCAAGGAGCATCCCTTCTTTAGCACCATTGATTGGGATGCACTTGCGCGAAAGCAAGTAACGCCACCGTTCAAGCCTATCGTCGAATCCGACGAGTCGACCGCAAACTTTGATCCCGAGTTCACGTCGGCGGATATCTCGCATATCGACTTGGCCGACAAGCTGGCCTTGGACGACGACGACCCTTCAGAAGCTTGGGTCTCCCAGTCCGTCTCGGGCGGTCAAATGTACACCCCGCACGGTCCGCTCGGCAGCGACCGTCCGAACGCTTCGACGACCCCCCGCGCGATCACGATCGAACCTAAGAACCGCGGACCGGATCGCCAATCTAGCCCTCCCCTGACCAATAGCGTTCAAGATCATTTCCGCGGGTTTACGTATTCGGGAGAGTCGGAGAGTTTGATCGCACGAGCAATCACACGGTTGAACGAGCAGGACGAGAAACGGGAAGACGCGGTCGCGGACGAGGACGCTACGTATCCGACGACGGACGACGAGGTACTGGATGTGAGCAGACATGGTGGTCGCTATTCCAAGCGAAACGGATACGTCAGCGG
>QLPA01001939.1:0-15670 GCA_003313945.1 Lactifluus pinguis | reverse complement strand
ATTCCCTATCGGATTATCACTCCATACGATGCACAGAGGAGTGCCATCGAAAAGGCACTCGAAGGTAATGAGCTCAACTGGCATGACAAATGCTTCAATGTCGACTCTTTCCAAGGTTTGTCCAACGCTTGCCACGCATCACGCGTCACTCATACTTAATGCACACGGAAACAGGAAATGAAGACGAAGTAATCATTATTTCTGTGGTCCGCACCAAGGCACTCGGTTTCTTGACCAGCTGGCGGCGCACCAATGTCATGCTTACCCGGTGCAAGCGTCACATGTACATTGTGTCAAACCGGGCCTTCCTCGAAGGCAAAGGTGCTGACTCGCTAGTTGGCAAGATGGCCGCGGAGTTGGGCAAACGGCCTGGTGCTTGGCTCACTCAGCAGGACTTGGAGAATGGGAAATTTGACTGAGGTGGTACTGGTATCGTGTGACAACTGGAAGACAGGCAAGAGGGGGAGGGGGGGTGGGTGGGTGAACGCGCATATAGCTCTGTAAAGAATTTCTATTTTAAAGGCTACGTCATGTACATGAGTGGTGGTTGTAATGAAATGACAGCTTCACAGGCGAGCAACGGCGGGAGCGTCGGCGTGCATCGGCTTGAGGGAACAAATTCGCTTCATCTCACGCAGCGCGTCTGTAATCGCGCGTTGAAAGGCGGCGGTGGAAGTTTCCGCGCCCGAGTATTTCGACTCAATGCCAAACTTGATGAGGTCAGGTCCAGGGAGATCTGCGACGCGCGCAAAGAGACGTTACTTATACATGGTATCGTCCAGGTACGAAGGGAAAGGGGAGCGACTCACAATTGATACCGTATCCGCTAGTATACGGCACGCCGAAGCTAAATATGGTTGACCCTCAGCTCTTTCCCAGTTTGATGACACTTTTAGAAAGCGACGCGACGTACCCCGTCCCGCGGAATACAGTTCCCGCACTGAGACCGCTCGTGCTCAACTTCCAGTCCTGGCTTCTCTCGAAAAGCGGGTCTTCGAACAGTGCGGCGCGCTCGCCATTCTCTGGACGCATCATGAGCCGAAGTCCGAGCAAGTGCCGATCGATACCGCGGCCGGTCGCAGCTTGACGCGTGAGGGAGGTATGAGTTTGAATGGCGCGGTGGAGGAGAGTAAGCCTGGTCGCGATCTTGTATCGATTTTTTAAGTTAGAGTGAAAATGGATAGAGGGTGATGGTGACGCACAGAAGCAGTTGAGTCAGTCATGGACAAGACCCATGCGCGGCTGTCCTCGCTGAGCGTACGAATCGTCTCCGTGCGGGCTTTGTCAAAGGTACGGGTAAGCGCAGTTTCGTACGTAGCCGTGAGGCAACCTTGCGTCTTATACCAAGCTAGTTGGAGGGCCATCTGCAAGTACGCGTCCGGGGATAGACAAGCTACATCCGCCAATTAGCGTCAAGATACCTCGAGAAAGTGTTGGCGAAAAATCGTACCTATGGATTTGATCCAGTCTGCACCATAGTCGGAGAACCAGAGGACGCTATAGTCCGAGTCGGCAATGAGGTCTTTTGCGCGGGACTCGGCGGCAATACACTCCGCCTTGATACGCGCGTCGGTTACCCAGTCCAATCTTTCCCAGCCCCCGATATCGGGATTATAGTCGGATAAAAATGGAGTAGGTTCTGGTCGCGAGAATGCCTCGGGCGTAATAGACTGCGTGACAGCATAGTCGGCAACAACACTTGGCACAAGAGCGTCACAAGGCGAGTGTTCACCCATCGCCCCCGCGCGAGTGTTCGTCTCAACGATGAGTGTGTAGCCCTTGTCGAACCACCTGTTACGCGCATTGATTGAGGAACGAATGTTATGTAGGTGAGAATCGATCTCCGCGGGAGAGTTGACGGCCAATGGGGGAGAAGTATGCGCTGGATCACGCGGATGAAGCCCAACGGTGTGTGAATCAAGGCTGATGGCGAAGATCGACTGTTGGATGACCTCGAGCGTCTCACGATTAGTGGCGGAGAGGGAAAGAAGATATTCAAAGTTCTAGGTAGTGTGAATCGATGGGTACGTCTGGGTGCGGGAACGAACGCACTTTTGTCCAGTGGTCTCGATGGTCTGCGCTCAGTATCCCAACGGGGACTGGTTCTTCGCCAGCCTCTACGCGACTGATCACATCGTAGACCACGCTTCTCAGCCGTTGTTCGATTATTTCAGCAGAGAGGAGTGCCTGATTTTCATCGTAGGCCTCAACTGCGTAAATCCAATCGTTAACCATGACAAGAAGTTTTCGAGCATTAGGTATATGAGGCGGGGGCTGAGGGCTCAAGGTATCACAATGCGGTCGCGGGATGCGACAGGTATTGAAAATTTTAGCAACCGTCTCTTGAAACCACAGCCCTGAGCAAAATATGATGAGACGAGACTGGTGCAAACGTCAGGAAGTGCTCACCTGTACGAGTAGTACTAGGGTAAATCTCCTGTCTAAAATCTTATAAGTCGAACGAAAACTAGAAGTAGTTGCATGACGAACCGGGCCAAGCTATCCTTAAATTCTAGATGTCTAAATGCGAGCCACGCGGCACGTCTAACTTGCCAGGGGTTTATATTTACAGAGACAGAAGATGTAGGTTCTTGCAGGACATGCTTTGGGATACTGTTGTCATTGAAGTACGCGAGCCACCAGTTTGAATGTATCAATAATGGCGAGCGCCATTCGTGGTAGGCCTTCTTCTGCCATATATTATCATCCAGCCAATTACGAGGGGAGGATCTATCAAGAGCTTTTCACACGCATTAGACCGAGAGTTAATGGCCACTTTGTGGACTTGCCGTGCAGACGTTCCTGACACTGCGCCCCAAGACCACTCTCAAACTTGTCGGCCCACTGCTGCCTTTGCTGCAGCGCAGACTGCCAGGGCAGCCCCCCGCACACCTCGTCTTCCTTGAGAAGGGGGATCAAAGAACGCAGATATTTGGTTAAGGTCTGGTGAAGATCGGGCACCGGGAGGCGTGGGAGGACGGGAGGACGATTGGCAGTAGCGTTGGTGCTGCCAGTGAACACTCTGCGCGTTGAACGGGACGAGGACATATGTGCAGAGAGCGCCTGAGAAGGCCCCACTGACATATGTGAGAATGTCGCTGAGCGAGGAATGTGCATATAAAGTAATGCGACCTACGTCAATCAGTAGTTCGCATCGTAGTTTGCATAAAGCGACACAGCAAGCGCGCTTGACTCTTTGCCTCGACTTGACGTAATATTCGGTGACCGAGACAATCGTCAGAAATAAATAAGCCTATATGCTACTGTACATGCTAATAGCCAGCGTTGATTGGGACTGCAGACGCTGAGTACAAACCTCTGGTCGACGTTGGCGAAGACCGGCAACTCCCCGCGAGTTGATGCTTCCCCCACCACAACTTGTACAGTGGCTTAGGCAGAGCTATCCCAAACCTTCCGTCGACGAGGTAAATTAAACACGTCTCGGTACATGACACGCGCTGATAAGTCTCATTTCTTTCTCAGAACTGGCTTCAACAATGTTATGCCTGGGTAATCGAAGAACACAACTTGAACCCTGCCACCGACATGGACAGAATAAAGGAGCACGTTGAATCTCAGCTGCTCATGTCAGACCTCACAGATTCCATGATTGCCGGCTCTGGCCTCCCTCACAACCTTGCTGGCCTGCAGAAGGGCTCCTTGTCGGGCCCACCTACCCTCGTGCAGATCATGGCCTTGACGGAGATAGGTCACAGCGCTTTCAGCCTTATGAACGTCCGGCAGACAAAGATCGACCGCGCTGACCTCTCTGGCCTCGCTGGCGGTGACAACGAGGACGAAGCGGCGGACGAAGGTCCAGTTCCCAATTACCCACGTTCTATGCTACAATTCGAGCTTAGTGACGGGGCCATCAAGCTGAACGCGATTGAATACAGAAAGATTCCCCAGATTGACCTCGAGAATACCCCTCTCGGCTTCAAGGTATGCATTCTACCCACTGGTGGGTCGGCTTTGTTAAAAGCCTCAGCCCCCAAACCACTAGATGCAACTAAAGGACGTGACCATCAGACAAGGAATCGCGTTCCTCGAACCAAAAAATGTCGTTCTCAAGGGCTACAACGTGGAAGATCTCGATATGAATCGTGATAGTAACTTTTTGAAAGGTCTTCGATTACGCATGGAGTGGGTAGCCCACACAGAACGCGTCGTCGTTAGTAATTCTGACAATCTTGTCAGCCCGAATGCCCGGGAAGAACCCGAGGGTGATGGCACAAACGCCGAGGTACAGCAAGTCCCTGTTTCAGCTCTAGCCCCAACTCCGCTACCTGCTCCGGTTCCAGCAGTTCGAAGAGCACCCGCACTCCCCACTGGCACCCGGTCAGATGTGCCTGACGTACCGCGCGCCGTACAACCTCGAGTAGTAAATCGGCCTCTCCGGGCAGTCGAACCAGTTCCAGTCCTAGGTCCATCCGATCTTACCACTCAATCATTCATAACCAACGAAAGACCGACGGACCGAGAACGCCGTCCGCGACCGCTTGCAAGGAGCAATGTTCCATGGCCGGGACCTCCTACCACTTCGGTCTCATCCGGCAACTCCGCTGTCGCCACGTCGACTCGCACTAATTCACCAGATTTCTCGATCCTAGGTGGTGCCAATGCGGTCGAGCCGATGAGGCTGTCACCAACGCGAGAGTCCACGGCGCCGCTGGATGACAATATCCCAGAGCCAGGCTCAGACTGGTATTTCGGGCACGATGGCATCGATGCCGCATTTCTTTCGCGCGCCGCCAGCGAGCTCGAGCGATCCGAGGCCTTCCTCTCCTCTCAGTCTCAGTCTTCGCAATCGTCTTTTCCGATGCCGAGTCAGCCTCCGCGTCCGCACGAGGTCATCTTCGTGGATGAAGGAGATCATGACGGCGACGGCAACGCTTTGGTCAGGCCTGGGCGGGGCATCGTGAGACGTATGGCCCAAAGACGGGTAGTGCAACTTGACGGATCTGTGATCGACCTCTCGACCGAGATCATCGACAGAGGCCCGCCCCGCATACAGCCTCCTCCCCTCATTGACAACGACGACGTGATTAGTATCGGGTCCGATGATTAATCGTATTTCTGTCTCTAGTCACTTTTATGCTTTTGCATGATACCAAATCATTTGTGCCAACTCTTAGGGAGGGTGTACATCCGTCTGAGTTTCAGAGAGGGGCGATGATGGGATCGCTTCCCATGCGAATCGGTCGGTGATCACGGAGAGGGAATCATAGTTACTGGGGTATGATACAGACGAGCACAGACGTCGGGACGTCCAGGCTTTCCGTCCAAGAACAGCTGCCTTCTTTTCATCACGAATTCCAACGATAGGAACTTGAAGAGATGCTGGAATTCCTTGACACGAGCCCATGATTTTGACCTGCCTCATGTTGTCACTCTTACATACACTGGCAGTAAGACGGAGTCCGTTACTCTTTACAATCTCGACAATCCAATCCTTTTTTTGGCACAGGTGACGTCTGACAAGCACGTCGGGGGTATGTGCTTGGTTGCCCCGCTCGATGGATTTCCCCCCTCTGGACCGAAATGAGTGGTAGCATTCGCTGCATCTGCCATGGCATTTGGGGATGCCAAAAAAAAACGCCGTTGTTTTGGGTTGAGACACATATGGGCGCCCACCGGCGGGCCGCAATAAACAGTAATAAGGTGCTAGACATAGCACGTGCCTGAAGGGCTGAGGGCTTGAGCAAAAGTGACGTCGTCAGCTCGATGCCGGGGGAAGGACATCCGGATGTCAATGTAAAAGAATCTCCATTCAGGCTCAGTAAAGGCCACAAACATGATGAATGCCACAAAAATACAGAGTACAGCGCACCACTATACTAATTATTCATTTCCGCAACAACCTTGAAAGCCTCATAACAAGAAAGGATGGTACGCCTGTTGTCCAACGGTCTCATTCCTTCACTCCAACGACGGTTCTTTCTGGCAACGGGCGCGTGACAATAGAATACTTCAGTGCGCTGGGAGGGAAATATCCCGTTACGAAGGTTATAAACAAGTTCCCGGGTGACGGGGATTTTGTAAAATGTCGGGGTAGTCCCGACCATAATGATTCCAGGCATGATCTGCAGAGGTGGCTAAGAAAGTGTGAACTAACTTATGGAAGCTGAAGAGTACCTTTCCTGGCAATGCAGGCAGACGGTTCATCCGTCTCATTTCGTTATTGTACACGAACGCTGCGATAGCCTTGGCAATAAGCTGTGCCTCAGTGTCAGGGAAAGTGCCTCCCAACACGGTATAACGTTTGTCTTCTTGGACAACGAGAACGATTTGGTTGCTCAAAGGGTCGATAATGCAGACATCGGTCTTCGCATGTCTGGTTTCACCGCATATCGGAAGGGGGAGATCTATGCGGGTACGAGCGTATCTACGACGACCAAGGTAGCCGACAAGCCTGAACAACTCGACCGCAAAGTCAACCACAGCGCTCTCTTCGCTCGCATTGACAGGAGGAAGCATGGCGACATCGAGAAGATCGACGAGTCTAGCATGCGTGTCATCCGTCATGTCATCAGCCTCCTGAGTGCTCAGGATCTCAGCTGGAACTTGTGGCTCTGGAAGAAACGGGATTCCAAAGAAAGCAGCTGCGTCCTCCACTACCAATTGAACTCTGTATGCATCGAGATCGCATTGCGTCCAATCGCTACCGGGCTTTGCTGAGCGAATGAGGTTTGCCATGCAGAAAAGTGAAGACTGCCAGTGCCCACATGCACGCGTCACATGTCGCGTTCCCACGGTCCCAAACTTGTGCAAGATCTGGGGACGACATTCCCTCAACTCTCACTGACAACGACGACGTGATCAGTATTGGGTCCGATGATTAGCCGTATCTCTCCTCTCTGTTACTTGTATGTTGTTGCAGTCGTGATAACGAAATCAAAATATTTGTGCACAATGCAAACAACGCGCGGCAAAGATTGTCATGCCACTTTTCCTCCTTCCGGTTCACGCGTCTCGCACATATCGCTGAATGAAAAACCGACGCAGGCATCTAATCATTAGTTATACTCGGGCGTGATACAGACAAGCACAGACGTTGCGCGACTGCCAAAGGCTTCCGGACTTTTCCATTTAGCCAAGAACAGCCGCCTTTTCCTTCTTTTTCTTTTTCGACGTATTGGTGAAGGTACGCCAACTACCCACGCGCTGTTCCCGAGTTTCTGTGTAGGGGGTGCACGAGAAATGCTAGGGACGACTCGGATAGAACGTAAAGGGCTACTTACCTTCCCACTTGGCATCATCTTCCGCCTTGCGTTTCTTGGCCGTGACTTCTTCTTCCTTCTTGCGCGCCTCGAAACCCTCATTGGCAAGGTTCATCTTGACGGCTCTGTGATCAAGCGTTCCGTCGAAGAACATCGCATTGCGATAGAAGCGGCGACATACCTTCGTCTTCTTAATTCCTCCTCTATGAGTAGGTCCTTTGACTTTTGCCGAAGCTGCGCCTTAAAGGGTGGTGTGAGACCCTTGAGTTTTGGGTGGTCGTCTGGCGTTGAAGTTGGTAAGGACAGCCCCTTTAACAGGAGCGAACGAGCTTGATTGATCGCCGCGTCTAGTTCTTCGCGCTTTCCGGTATCGCTGAGTTCACTCTCGGCCTTTAAAAATAGATGAGGATTTTGAGATAGGAAGGAATGTGATGTAAATTCACCTTCTTGAGCACGTCGAATGCGTCAGGAGCTCGTTCGTGTGGGCACTTGTCAGGATGGATGACTAGTCATGGAGGAGGTCGCACGTCAGCAACATAACCCCACATCTCTTATTGAGAAAGGCGGCTCACAGAGAGAGAGTTGCCGGTATTTCTTCTTGATGTCATCAGCCTTAGCAGACGGTTCTAGGTCTAAAATGTCATATGGGCTACGGACGAGAAAGTAAGGACACGAGCGAGAAGAGGGAGGCGAAAAGCGTACTTTAGCTTGAACGCGGAGAGGATACGGTCGACCTCGAGCTCGCGCTGAATGGCCGAAGCTTCTCGGTTCAGAAGGCGGTCCAGTTCGGCATCTGAGAGTGCCTTGGCAGGTGTGGAAGACTCTGCGGAAGCGTTTGTGTTTGAAGACATGGCTCGAGCAAAGTGGTGAACAGCGGCCGGGTCCGCAAGTGAAATACGGCCCGAGGCGATTTCTGGCCAAAACCATGGCCACGCCACTCGGAACAAGTATTCTTCGTTCACTCTCCTGCACGCGATTGTATTCAAACAGTGCTCATATTTTGGGTTTGGGGACATCTTCCCGTCTGTATTTGCTTCGTCTACGCCTGCGGCCACATAGTCCTCTCTGGAGAAAGGATGCGCTTTCGCGGAGACCTTTGTCAACGGGTAAGTTACCCCCAAACAAGTCATCCCGAGCTCGGGCCATCCCTGCACGCGAACTATACGTTCAACGAAATCGAAGTTTATTCATGTACACATCTGCCGTGGTACGTTTTCTTGCTCATCCTCACAACAGTTCTTCTGAACTAGGGTGACGAGCAGATCATACTTGTGGTCGGCGCATCTTACGCCGCCGTGCCACTGTACCGTATGTTCTGTGCCGCAACTGGGTTCGCAGGTACGCCTGTTGTCGGCACTGGGAGGTTTGAGGCAGAGCGTCTCGTGCCTGTTGAGGGCGCGAAGCGCATCAAAGTACATTTCAATGCAGACCGGAGCGAGCAGCTTCCGTGGACATTCACTCCTCGGCAGAAATACGTGACGGTATTACCTGGGGAGACCTGTCTTGCGTTTTACACGGCAAAGAACAACGCGGATCACGACGTGATTGGCATCGCGACGTATAATGTCACGCCAGATAGAGTGAGTGATCAAAGTCGGTGCAAAGGTGAAACGTTTTGATTGCCACTACAGATCGCGCCTTATTTCGCCAAAGTGGAATGCTTCTGTTTTGAGGAACAAAAATTGTTAGCTGGGGAGGAGATTGACATGCCTCTACTATTCTTCATCGACAAGGACGTCCTGGATGACCCCGCGTGTCAAAATTTAGACGACATTGTGCTCTCGTACACGTTTTTTAAGTGAGTTTCTATTGTCGCCATCATCGGCTAGTTGTTTACATCGAGTCACTTAAGAGCGAGAAGAAACGCGCAAGGCCAATTGGAACCCGATGCACCCGAGGAAGTGGTAGAGACGTCGCAAGGGTGGTCCAACGTAAAATTTGTTCCACGGACATAATTTTTGTGTTAGCATAGTGACTTAAAAAGAGAAACGTATTCCCACGAGGACAGGAGTGGCCTAGTGTCGGTCTGTGGCAACCACATTCAGTCGGTTAAGACCAAGCAAGATGACCACCGCGGCAAGTGACTCTCCAACTCCTCAGTGGGATAGCAGAAATCTTGGCTTTGTCCCACCTGCTCAGTTTCAACTCTTACGACAATCCTCTCCACTCGGTCGCGAAATATCTTCTTCTTCCGACCGTCCTCATTCCATGACCGACTCCCTCCCGTCCAAGCAGGCCTCATCTTCCCTCCGTCCAACTTTGACAACAACCTCACACTCCCGCTCTAGTTCCTTCTTTTCCTTTCTCAAGTCGAACGATAATTCCCCTGTCACTCTACCTTCAGGCAGAACTGAACCCGGCTTACAGCGGCAACAATCACGACCATCCCCCGTAGATGAAGAGGGCCGGAGAGTGCTCGTCAAGCCCCACTCGTCTTCCCCATCATTACGGAATAACCCCAACCCTTCTGTCTCCAGCCAGGTGCAGTCCCAGTCGCAAACTCCCACACCTCAGCCTTCGCAACCTCCGCAACCTCCTCAACCTAGATCCCAGCCTTCGCAATTACACCCCGAAATCGTTTCCGTAGTTAAACTGACTCATGCACATGCACACAAAGTCTACATGTCTGGTGCTCTGGTTCGAAGGATCGAACGTTTACCAGATGGCCACCAGCCCATCAAAGACGAAGGGTGGCGGGATGTGTGGGCTCAGTTAGGTGGTACTACCCTCAGCATCTGGGATATGACAGAGATAGAAGAGGCAAGCAAGGAAGGAAAGGAGGTCCCACCCACGTACGTCAACATCACAGATGCCGTGAGTCATCCTTACCACCTATCCCGATACTACCTGTCCAATAACGATCATTAGTTCGTCCACGTTCTCGGAGCTATTACTATCCCTGCTTCGGGGGCAAAGCCCGCTCAAAAATATAACAATGTCGTCACCGTAAACACAGCCGGGTCGAACCTTATCTTGTTCTCTTGTCCAAACGCTGCCTCTCTCATCTCCTGGTCCACAGCCCTCCGACTGGCTGCTTGGGAGAAATCACGCCTTGAGGAGATTTACACCGCTCATCTTATCCGCATTACACTGAACGATGGTTCGACATGATTTCCCCTATACTACGTCCACTTTCTGATTTTTTGCGCAGGACGCGATGCACCTTCGACGCTCGTACGAAACCGTAGAGAAGGCTGGGTTCGCATTCGCATCGCTGGTCAGACAGACTGGAAACACCTCTGGATGGTCGTATCATCTGCAGCACCGCAAGATGTCCCTGGTAGTCCTCCGGCAACCAAGTCGACCCACGAGTCCCTACGGAAACGGCGCATCTCGACCCTGTTTGGTCGGGAAGAGATCCGTTCACCGTCCATTTCAAGTGTACCCCTCGTCGCGTTCTACGTCTCCCCGAGGCCCAAGGACAAGAAGAAACCATTTCTCACTCTGCAAGTTGCTACGCAAGCCTTTGCCGTCTATCCTGAGCGTCCGGAACTCATCACCAAAAGTACGTTAATGAAAATTGAGGGTACGATCGGAAACGAAGACGCAGCATTGGGTATGCGCGGACGAGAGGGTTGGGTCCTCGTCATGCCCGAGCTCGAGGACGGAGTTCCCCAGACGACTGAGACAATCAGATGGCTAATTGGTAAAGTTATACCCCATACCCCACTACACTGGCCGTTCACGTTCATGATTGGCATACAGCTTTTCACGATGCGTTCTCATTATATGGACGGCCCCGTTCCTACTCCTGGGACCCTCACGATCCCTCCTCGTTGATGTATGCTTATCCTGTTGGACCCAATCGAGATGTAAGCTTTCACGATCTCGCCATAGTACCCCTCTCTTAAACTTTAGCTCAGTTACTGTTCCTGGACCGCGAATCAGCAGAGGGAATGGACCCACGCAGTGACCGCACATCTGTTGTTCGGTCTCGTCTCATGAATATTCTGACCCAACGCGTGGAACCGCCCACGTCTCCCAGCGCAACCTTGAAGCCACTGCATACTAACGCGCCTCCATCACTTCTTCCTTCTACGGATGAGCCCGTCAAGCGCTCATCAGGTGATGAATCCCCGCCCCTTCCCCAGATCCCACCGATAGACTCTGGCCTCTCAGAGCCCTCGGACGCCACACGCCGTGCCCTCACACCCATAACCGAGGGGGGGAGTGGTTCTGACAGGGATCCGAGTCGTCCTATCGTCAGTGGGCCACCTGTAGCCAGTTCACCTCTACATAATAACACCTTGGCGCTACATACCGACGAAGGTGAAGGCGAGGCACAGGTCCTTGAAATGCCCGCCTTACCCAGTCCAGACCAGCTCTCACCTCCTAGCGTGTATGCACCCACTGAAGTACCCTCTGTTCCCGTCTCGCCCCCACAAGGCCACAGTCGCGAGTTATCTCGACACACCAGTGTAGCGGAGCCGAGTCTGGAGACTACACCTTTCGCCGCCACTCTCTTCAACGAGCGGCCTCTCGTCGACAATAACCAACCCTCTGATGTTAGGGTCCCTTCCCCCACCTCAGTTCGCTCTTTGCACAGCACATCTGCACCCTCACTATCCCCTGCAAATTCCTCTAACCCGCCTGCTTCTGTTTCTCCGGTGCAGCCGACACCGCGCACGCCGTCACCCGGATTCTCTGTTCTTACATCACCGCATTCGATGGTTGAGTCACCTAACCGCCGGATCGCATTTGCAGATATTGAAAACAGAGGAGAACGTGCTCGTTTGAGCATCCACTCTCTAACTTCTCCTACCTTCTACGCGGCAGTGTTGCCACCACCAAATTTGGGCCAAGTCCCTATTGAGATGAACAAGGACGCGCACGGCGAAGAGGCGCATGATATCACGGGTGCACTGTATTATATTCACCAGTTTGACCAAGATTCTGCCGAAACGAGTGCTCGGCATGCGGAGGCTGAGAGCAGCAGGGAAGTGTCTTCCGAGACGGATAACGAGATTCCTCAGCCTGTACGGTTTACTCAGCCGACTATTGCACCACTCCGACCAAAGGGAACATCTCCGCCACCCCAACCCCAACCACCAACATCTCCGCGTTCCTTGTTGACACATGTTGACACGAGCCATCATCGGAATCCCCCGATTCAGCCGATTCCGCGAACTCCCACGCTCGATTACAGCCCGGATCGGAGACCCGCGGGGGCACGCGCAGCTCCTGGCAGCAACCGTCAAGAGACTTCCACGTGGGGTATCCAACCGCCACGCAACCACTCCATCAGAACCGACAGAAACACACAACCAGGAAATATGTCCCATTTGGAGGACCCAGATGCCGATGCCTTGGCCGCTCTCGCATTCCTTGGGCGCCACGACGATGCCCCCGTATCCTCATCTCCTCCACCACCCTCCCAGCCACAGCAACCACCTCCGGAGATACGATCTCCAACTCCTGAAGGTGAAAGTGCCTCTGCATACAAGTCGTCTTTCGCTCCAAGTAAAAATGCTATGCAACGTAAGGCGAGGACAGAGGCTCAGCAAGCCGCCCACGAGGCGGCTACCCATCGACCGGGCCGTGGGTCAGGAAGCGCCAAAAACCGCCACAAGGCTTCTGGGGCATGGGGAGACAGCAGCGAGGAAGAGGAAGAGGAGGAAGATGATGAGGACGTGGACTCGGACGGACAACCCGTCGCGCCCCGCGACGACTTGTCAGTATCCCCGTCAGCTAATCAACGTTCGCAATACTCTTCGCCACGTGGACCCTCGCCTCTCGCTAGCGGTGATGCCCCGTCTAATCAACCCCATCCGCGGCCTCCCAGGAACTTGCCGCCTGTGCCGACTTCCCGTGTTCAAAGTTTGTCGCTTGTGTTACCTAATTGTATGTTGGTTCTGACGTTTTGTCTTGTGTCACTCAGGTTATGACGGAGACGCTCTCGGACCTCGCCCTCCCGACCAGTCTGAGGCAAGGAGGTCTTATTACGAAGACGGCGCATCTCAAAGTGGTGCCGCTCCTCCTCAAGGACCGATCCCGACTCATGCCCCCGCCCCCATTCCTTCTCGTCATATGTGGAGTCAAGTCCTCGATCCTGGACGCACCCCTGGCGCCGTTCCTGATAATCCTGGCTCTCGCGACACCTTCATTCAGCTGGAATCGCCGGCGCACAGTATGACGAAAGCTTTTACTCCGCATGGCTTACTGTCTGCTGGTCTTCAGGACAAGGAGGATCGTTCAGCGAAGAGACAAGAAGAACTTGCGAGAGAGACGGGAGCTTCTCTTATCAATGTACCTAGCAAGCCGCCACCACCTCAGACTGGTCTCCTTGGTGCCATCACCGCTCATGAACGCGATCGGAAGCGGGAAGGAGGCGTGGGTGCTGCGCTGACCGAGCGTGAACGCGAGAAACGTCTGGCTGAGGAGCGACAGCGTAAGCTCGACGAACTTCAACGTCAACAACTCGAGCAGATGCAGCAAGGAGGTTCAATGTATGGTCAACAGTTCCCAGGATTCAACCCTGCGATGATGAACCCGATGATGATGGGCATGAATCCCATGATGTCCGGTTTCATGGGTTATCCTGGCATGATGCCCGCCTTTGGAAACCCTCAACACATGTTCGCTGCTCAGCAGGCTGCCCAGGCCTATCAACAAGCAATGATGTCGCTTTCGCAAGCCGGGTCGCAATTGGGAGGCGACGGCCGCGGGACGCCGGCCCCACTGAACCCGATGATGACCGGAGGTTCGATGGGGGGTGGCATGACGCCTGCACCGATGGTGACCGGTATTGATCCACGGTTCTCGATGATGAGCATGCCCATGATGAATCCGATGGGTATGGGTATGGGTATGGGCATGGGCATGGGCAACCCCGGGATGATGGGCACCCCGATGGGCATGGGAATGACGCCTCCGATGAACACTGGCGGCTCTGGATTTGACCCGCGCATGTCCCAGTTCGATCCCGGACTTCAACCACCACCTAATCAAACCTTTGGAAGACCGGCAAGCAACGCGGGTCATGACTCTTCGCCTGGACCTAGTGATGGAGGAGCGCGACGATCGACGAGCGCGAGTCCGAGGCCTCCCCAGTGATGATTATGACGAACGACGACCCTGGAAATGAAGAATGATTGAAATTATGATCGCTCAATCGTTCCATTTATGCATAGTTTTGCTTATCAGGTGGCATCAGGTTATCTTGCATTCAAACCATGGACTTTCTTTTTCTTTTCTATTTATTTTTCACCGATCCCTGGGTTAATAGACAACTCGACTTTTTTTTTTGATTAATCTATGTTGCGAAGCGGCCCGGCTAGTGCCACTGCCTTGGTTGTATGACTCACCAATGACTATTCTATGAAAGCGCTCAAGGATTCATGCTTCACCGGACACTCACTCAAGTTCTAGTTCAACATGGGTGTCAAGTCTCTGTGGGATTTGTTGACTCCACTCGGTCGGCCAGTATTGTGCGGCTCCTGTCTTCTTTGTCAAATCTGAGAGTGATATATATTAAAGTTATTAGTCTGGAAACTATGGAGGGCAAGGCCCTTGCTATTGATTCCAGCATATGGATCTACCAGTTTCAGGCTACCATGCGTGACAAGGAGGGCAAAGCCCTGGTCAACGCGCACGTCCTTGGCTTTCTTCGCCGAATCAGTAAACTCCTATTCTATGGAATCAAGCCCGTCTTTGTGTTTGATGGAGGCGCCCCTGCCTTAAAGCGGAATACCATCGTACGTACGTCCTCCTTGAATGAAACGCGATGCAGGTGGTTCTTCTGACTTTTTTTTTTTTTTCATTCTGCAAGACTGAGCGCAAGAGGAAGAAGAGCGGGGCCGCGATTAGTCATGCGAAGGTTGCAGAGAGATTGCTTGCTGCCCAAATGAGGCGTGAAGCCCTCAACTACGCGCAAGCGCAAAAGTACGTGCTCATTCTACTGGTCACGACAGTGTTCTTCATTGCATGCACGCACATAGATCTGAAAAGTCGGCAAAGGCAAAGGGCAAGGGGCCCCCCGCTGGGCCGGTCGTGATTGACGAGAATACGGTATATCTGGAGGACTTGATGGGCGACGGGCCCAGGACGCCAAAGACGCCCAGTCGGAAAAACGACGGTTCGGTGGGACCGCCGGGACCGTCGCCGTTCTCGAAATCCAAGAACCGTTGGCATGACCATGACCCGTATCGACTTCCCGAGGTCAATCTCGAGAAGCGCGTGGCCGAGGCTACGCGTTCTACGGCTCCTGATCCGCGATTGGCCACCGAGGAGGAGCTTCGGGCATTCATCGAAGAGATGCGTCCGGGGGATTTCGATGTCACTTCGCCCGCGTTTAGGGAATTGCCCACTGAGGTGCAATATGAGATCGTTGGCGACCTTCGTCTCAAGTCTCGTCAGACATCCTACAAGCGTCTGCAGAATATGCTCAAAAAGTCTCAGACGCCCCTCGATTTCTCAAAGGAACAAATCAAGAATTTGAAAGAGCGAAACGC
>QLPA01001937.1:0-32377 GCA_003313945.1 Lactifluus pinguis | reverse complement strand
TGCGTAAACGATAGAGAGAAATGATGTTCACTATGCCCAAGACAAAATTTTGGACTGCGCCGTTTTAAGTACTAGTGAAATGCCGACGTTGTCGTCGGCAACCTTGCTTGCGGCTGTGAGTTGAAAGAATTTCACATTAGACGTTATTCTGTGTCGATTTGTAGTAATTTTGTACAGTACATGCTCGATAACCAGTTCACACAACATTTCATTCACACGGGCGGTTTCTTTTTAGGTGGGAACGTAGCAGTTGTCAAATCGAAACCTTTTTTTCGTTTCTTTGAAGTGGATGGAGAAGATGGAGGGGCGACGGTTTGAGTCGATGGATTAGATGAACATTAATGGAATGAAGTACTTCAGCTTCAAAATTCGAGGCGCTTAGAACTTTATGACCAGCCTTTCCGAGGAGGAGCGATGGAACTTCGGGCGTCTTCACAAAACGCACAAGCTGGATTTCAACTATTATTCGCCAGGTTGCCAAGCCAAGTCTATTGCGCAGATGCGCACCCTGTACGCTCTACTTCCCAGTGTTACGGAGCTCGACACCAGCAGCGACGATTCCTTTTCGGGTTTGGGCTTGGAGGACTTGCGGGACCATTCTAATTGGCTGGTCCTGTTTCGCCTATTTGCTTCTGTTCGGACCCTGAGTTTGTCTAGCGACATACGGCCGTTTGTCGTATCGTTCAAGTTCATCCTATCCTCGCTGCTAGGACACACCGGGAAATGACCATGCGGGTTTCCGTGCAACAGTGGTGACGACTCAGCCTTTTTCACACGATCTGTACCTTGGGGAGTGGGACGTGAAGAGAAAGGGAGGATGGAGGAAGAGTCGATGCCAATAAGGCGGAGGGATGTGCTGACTTCGTAGCCGACGATGAAGACGGTCACGGAGAACAGTGGTCGCACGTCATCGGGGTGGGCAATCGTGCATAGGGTAGATTTCTTTGTTTGGTTTGGCACCAGAAAAAAAGCTGTAATATAACAACTGCCACGATCCATGCCACACAAGCAAGCATCGATGCGTGCATTCTTTGTTCATGGGGTTGGAGCCAGTAGCTAACGAGTCAATCTAGGTGGGGCTAGTGCCCATGTGGATCAACCGTGGTCCTCCGGGACTGCTCGTCTCCTGGGGCGAATGCATGCTTGCGTTTCTTCTATGAATTTCGTCAGGGCCTCTCCGCCCACTGTGGTTCCAAATATAATATTCGGGGAGAGTGTGGGTGTGGCAAGGCGGAGTATGTGAACTCGCGCGACCTCGAAGCGGGGGCAGTCGAAGATTATGTGGCTGGGGGACCCGGCCGCACTGGCAGTCATGAGGCTCGAGGGCGCGAGGTCGGTGTCTCGCGTTGTATTCACCTGTAAAGGCGTGTTCAGTAAGGAGTCTTAGGGCGGTGCAGAAAACTCACAGCCCCCCGGTAGGCTGGGTCGCGTCGGGGGTCTTCACGCCAGACGCGTTCCCACTCAGCGAGGGCCCGGCGTCTGGCAGTGATTCGAAGTGCGTGGGGGGGGAGGGCTGGGCTGGGTGTGCCTCCTGAGCTGCTTGGATAGCGACTTCTTGAAGTCGTTTCAGCGAGGCAAAGCCAGGTACCCATTTGATTGCGATCGTGGTGTTGAGGTGGGTGAAGAGGATGTCCGTGATTGCGTCACAGATAATTTTGCATGCCTCAGAGTTATCGTGCCTGGTAGTGGTTTTACACCACGGGATAATGTGTTGGTCAGCGGTGGGTTGAAAAGTTTCACCTTCCTTGGTCGGTTGAAGCACTGCCCGCTGGCCCTATCCTGCTCCCCCCCCCCTCAGGCGGGCTCTCATTATTTTTGTCTCGAAGTTCCGGATGTTCAACGATTCAATTGTTACGCAATTTTGACAACAAGTCATTTCAAAGACCGTTGGACCCGGACTTGACAACTGAAGATGAACGGTTGGAACGATTAAATACCAAGACGTTGCAGGCTTGCAGCATTATGAATGAGTGAGATTATTATACCAGCAGTCAAGATTGAAATTGACCAATTCGAATTGATCGTTCTAGAATCGAGAGTCTGTCGGAAGCTCCTGAACGGGCTTGTCGGAAGAGCCATATTGAGAGGAAAAGTCACGTGAACTTTTGATGGTTCCTGCAACGGTCGAATATCGCCCGCACTTAACCTTGCAAGCAAGGTAATAGTCACGATATCAAGCATGCGGCGTTCAGGATATAAGATAAGAAAATGCGCGCCCTAACGATGACGGTTGTCAAATCGTAACGGTTGCGACAAGAATGGGCATTGGACGATGGTAGACTGTTACGAACAGTCCATATCGTCCACCGCCCATTCTCGTCCGCAAAAAAAAGGTAACATCCTCCCACCATAGCACGCATTTTGGCGGAGGACTGGGGGTCATGAGAGGGTGATAATTTGAAGGGCGATGAATGCCAATATGATTTGATTAAAATAAAGTCGCCAGTGAATAAGAGAAAAAAATAGAAAAGGACAGGGTGGACGGGAACTTAATTGGCTCGTTATACCGCAGTAACATGTGTGGAGAGTAGAAAAAATAAGAGCTCGGATACAACCGAGACTCGGAGCTGGAAATGGGCTGGCAGTATCACGTCATCATGGTCAACGACAGGGGGAGCTCACCAGCTCATAGCGCTCATTGGCCACCTGCCTCGGCCTCACCACTCGTATCATAATTTCGTCCGTCTGCCAGATACCCCACTGGCCTTCATTCCCATGTCCTCAGGCCGGTGAATTATGCCACCTCCCACGGGCCACCGCTCAGATGAACCTCCTTCAGCCCACATGCAAGTAAACTTGCCAAGATTTGGCGAATGCTTCCGGGATTGATGCCTGCACCCGGTTGGTCCCCCTGTTCTCTGCAACAGAGGAAGCAACTCTTCGAGGACAGGTAAAATGGCTAGGGTCGATTGGCTTTGTCCGCTTCGGGAAGGGATCCCACAGTCAGAAGAATACACTGGAGTGGTGGAAAGATACCGACCTAGTTAGGATTCGCGTCACGCCTTGTATCGTGCGTATCTGGTCGAATGCGATGGAAAGATGTCATCGAGACGGAATATCTGCGATTGCAATAGTTTCGACGCACCATCAGTTGGAGAAGATGTCATATCAAATGCTCTATGAAAACTCTAAGGGCCTATGGAGAATTCAATATTACGATGCACATGCGAGTGCGAGGGACATCCAGCATGACGTCTAGCTCTTCGTTTGCGTAGAAGTCGTCTCCGGCGCCATGGCTTTTTCATCAGCCAGATAAAGGAACTAGAATATCTATGTTCGGATGTATGATTGATAAATGAGGGACGGCTTTCTGAATCGCCCGGACGAGGCCTGGGGAATTGTGCCTCCCTCAACAAGTCCTCCAATGACGAGATTACCACATATCTCGAGCCTGTTTGCACCACCGCGCGCAGCACTGCGAAAGAAAAAAAAACAATATCTCGAACGTCAATGCATCCGGGATGGTAAGCTCAGGATATGAGCGCAAAGCAGGGGGGAGATTGAACCGAATCCACACAAACTTCAAGTACTAGTTGCATCAACCGTGCGAAGCCTCCGGAACGTGTTATTCTGCTCTCCGGACATTGCCTGGGCCACTTTATCATTATTACAAGCCAATCGTACAGTAACCTGTCTCAAATGTCCGAGTCGAGCTTAGAGGTATTGCTACGAGCTGGCACACAGAGCTGGGGATATCTCTTCTCTTAGCTTCAAGTTTGCAGTGGTTCTAACACCAAATAAGTGAAATTTGAGATATTTCCAGAGACGTACTACTACTCATGTACTTGAAAAGAGAAATCAAGATTACTAGCATGGAGTCCCCACCTGCCAGTGTAAAGAGACAACAACGAACAACAGGCGCCTATTCTGAAAGCGACCCGTCGTCACGGCAAACTCTTTCTTCCTCGGCGCTTAGTTGCTTCAACCTATCAACTCTTCCTCTACGAAGAGTCGTTTATAGCGAACTTTGTCCATTTCTCGCACAAGAACACGCCAAGATGGTCCATGATTCGTATGCTAAACTTTCTCACCCCAGATGTCCCCCGATCTTGACCATCACCACAGCCCAGATCCTCAGAACTCCGGGACAATGTACATCTGTCACTCGCATTTTCATGTAGCATTTGCTCACATACCCGTTCTTGAACAGCGCTCGTGTCAGCGAAACACAACCGAGCTTGCTCCAGATCCAGGTCACTGGTACGTAACTTTGTGGCGCTGCTCAGATAAGTACTAAATTTATTTTTTCCATGTCAGTCCTCAGGGCGAACAATCTTCCCCGGATCAAGTCCCCCCTGGGGAGAAAACGACACTTATATGTTACCGTGAGCGACGGGTCGAGGACATGGCAGACACGATCTGTGCGGAGTGACGGTCAACGCGTGGAGTGGAACGAGGTCATCGAAGCCTTGTGAGAAACGTCGCGTTTTCATTACAATTTACAACTCAGCCTCTTGAAGTGCTATACAGCCACCCTCCAGCGTTACAGTTTCTCTATATGCGAAAAGCTCAATACATAAAGACATCCTTATTGGAAGGAAGGAGATCCCTTGTGAATCCCAGCATGGTTCGTCTTTTACTTAGAATTCTTATCCTCCTGGCTGAGCACCCTACATATAGAGCTTGATATTATTCTGAGCAGTGATGACGGGCATGCTGGACATCAAACTGAGTCGGCCACGCTCTTGACAATCACCGTATCAGCAACAAACGCCAGTTCTTCGCTTACTGCCGCAGTTAATACTTCCAACTCCGCAACGGCTGATCGAGAGAATCTTGCTCATGAAAACCAGGCGGAGATGTTAACTGCTGCTCTTAGTCACGCTGAGGATGCTATCAATACGATGGAGACATGGAGTAGTGCTGTTGATGTCATCAAGCGGGTGATGGATGCCGTCAGTCCCATCGCAGCAGTATGCTCATATATATTAGGCTATTTATATCTAAGCTAACTTCGTTCCTTAGTTGCAACCCTATGCAAACCTAGCGTGGAGTCTGCTTTCAAAGATTCCCGAGGTGCGTCTTCTTGGTTTTCCAGGGCATACTGAAGGTTCACGGTGTTCTCACCTCGGTGGCAGACCTTGCTACAGCAGGTTGAGCGCGACGACAACGTCCGAGCGTTATTCAAAGTGATACGTGATGCATTCGAATTTGCGAAAGATGCCGATGCTTTGAGGAGCATAAAGCCGGAGTCTAGGCAAGCAAGAATCCTGGAGGAGATGCTGCAGTGCGTCTACGAGATTGGGAAGTTTATCGAGTTGTATGCGAAGCATGTGCGAGTCGGTAGGTCGTGCTGATCTCGCTTGTTGGTGATTATAAACATGTGATTGGCAGGCACGCGGACTTTGAAGAATGTCTTTGGTCAAGTTGACGGGGAGATTGAAGACTACCGCACGACCCTGATCCAACTACGAGACGATTTCCTCGCGCTTGCTGCTGTCACCACCGAGGTTGCTGTTCTCGGGATGCAGCACGATATGAGCAAAGTACAGGATGGCGTAAGTCGAATCCAGGTCGACGTGCGTATTATAACTTCAGCCAAGTTCGAGCTATTCGACTCATTGAATGACTCCACAGGTAATGGCGATGTCAAACCAAACATCAGAAGCCGGTGCGTAACTCAGGTTCTTATAGTATCATCAGATCGTCGATCTAACAAGGCGCTCACAGAACTGGGTGTAATAATCAGAGAATTACCCTATAAGGGAGGCTGGCGACACGGTGATAAGAAGCGCTGTCTTCCTGGCACACGCGAAGACTTCTTGGATCATATCCTCAACTGGGTCGAGAATCCAGAATCCGACCGTGGGCTCGTTCTTCTCGGCCAAGCAGGAACTGGAAAGTCATCAATTGCACACGAAGTCGCCCGTCAATTTGAGAACAAGTGTCTCGGCTCTTACTTCGCCTTTCTCCGAAGGGAGCAATCCAAAGACGAGGCTTACCAGCTTTTCACGACGCTCGCTCGCGATCTCTCCGATCGCAATCCTGCTTTCAAACTAGCCCTCGGAAGCGTCGTTAAGAATAATTCGTCTCTTTGTGGTACCCGTGACTATCGGACACTCTTCGAATCCCTCCTCCTTGAACCGCTCAAGAACATCGAAGTTCATGACCCGATTTTTATCGTTATCGATGCGTTGGACGAAAGTGGAGATGCGACCGGTAAAAACGGACTACACGTATTTCTCTCTCAACATCTCTTCGAGCTTCCACCAAAGTTTCGTATTCTTATCACCTCAAGGCCGGAGGATGGCATCGAAGCTGCGTTCGCCAAAGCATCATCTGTCGACATCCTCTACATGGATGATCCCACACTGTCTGCCAAGACGGAGCAAGACATTTGCCTATATATTGAAAGCGAGCTCCCTCATGGCATTTTCAAAGACCATGGAATGAACCTAGCAAATGCAGCAGAGGGCTTGTTCCAGTGGGCAGCCGTCGCATGCGGGTTCATAAACAGTCCTCCTGCTATGTTTGGGTTTAGCAAGAAAAAGTGTGTTCAGCGCCTGTTGGGACACTCTCGAGATCTTAATGGACAAGATCCGTTGGACAAGCTATACGAAGAAGTACTCGAAGGTTACTTCAAACCTCATGAGGCGCAGGTCTTATTTCGATCCGTGATGGGACAGCTTTTTGCTGCGGTCAAGCCCCTCTCCCTTCGTTCCTTAATAGCCCTGCGACGGTATGCTCCAATCGATGACGCGGAAGATACGGAACCGGTTCTTGAGATGCTCTGCCACCTCGGTTCGCTTCTGAGTAACGTGACTTCATTCGATGACACGCGTCCAATCGTTCCTCTCCATACATCATTCCGCGATTTTTTGACGAACAAGAAGAGTATCGCATTTTATGTGGACCTCGGGGAAGCCCACCATCAGTTAGCACATGCATGCCTTGGATTAATGCTGGATAGTCTCAAGTTCAACATCTGCGAGCTCGAGTCGTCGTATATCGCCAACAGCGATGTTCCAGACCTGGAATCTCGAGTTTTGAAATACATTCCCGATGCTCTATCATATTCCTGCCTTTTCTGGGACAATCATTTAAAGCATCTCGATTTCGAATACGACCTCTTCACGAAACTTCGATCCCTTTTGGAGACAAAGTTTATATTTTGGCTGGAGGTGCTTAGCATCAAGAGCAGTGTGGGCTTTGCCTCGCGAGGATTGTCATCTCTGATGACGTGGTTACGATTTGACCAGCAGAAGGTAGGCACATCCTATAATCGTATTATGACATATAGTGACAATTGGGTGAAGTCACAACAGCATTCCGGAACGGCGGTGGAAAATGTGGTGGCATTAGCGAATGATGCATCCTCTTTTGTGCGTTACTTTGGAATGGCGATAGCAAGGAGTGCTCCACACATCTATGTCTCTGCATTACCCTTCGCACCATCCTCTTCCCACATCTTCAAGCATTTCATTCACCTATATCCTCACACATTGTCCCTGGAACGCGGCCAGTTGTCTCATTGGCCAGCATTGGAAATGGAGATTACGGCACGTAGAGGATACGTCTATTGTGTTGCGTTCTCGCCGGATGGACAACGCATCGCCTCTGGCTCAGGAGATCGTACAATTTGCGTGTGGGATGCCACAACAGGGGAGGGTATAGCCGGCCCGTTTACTGGTCACACCCATTCAGTCGTATTTGTTGTATTCTCGCCAGACGGGCAGTCCATCGCCTCAGCCTCTTTTGATTCCACTATTCGCGTTTGGGATGCCACAACGGGAGAGGTCATAGTGGGCCCATTTATTGGACACACTGCTTCGGTCCGCTCTGTTGCATTCTCTCTGGACGGCCACCGCCTTGCCTCCGCCTCCGATGATCGCACAATTCGTGTATGGGACGCTGCAACAGGAGAGGCTGTAACAGGCCCATTTATTGGACACACCGATTTCGTCAGCTCCGTTATATTTTCACCAGATGGGATATGTATTGCCTCGGCTTCGCACGATCGTACAGTTCGCATATGGAATGCCGCAACAGGAGAGGTTGTAGCAGGCCCATTTGTTGGACACACTGATTTTGTCTGGTCTGTTGCATTCTCACCGGACGGGCGGCGCATCGCATCAGGCTCAGAGGATCGCATGATTCGCGTGTGGGATGTTGCAACAGGAGAGGTTGTAGCACACCCATTCATTGGACACACCGAAGCTGTCTTCTCTGTTGCTTTCTCGCCGGACGGGCAACGTATTGCCTCAGCATCACAAGATTGCACGATTCGTGTGTGGGATCCTGCCACAGGAGAGGTCGTAGCGGGTCCGTTTAGGAAACACAACAATTCGGTCCTTTCTGTTACATTCTCTCCAGACGGCCAGCGCATCGCCTCTGCCTCCGAGGATTTCAAGATTTGTGTGTGGCATGCTGCAGCAGAGGAAGTTGTAGCGGGCCTTTTTACCGGACATGCAGATTTTGTCCTTTCTGTTGCATTCTCACCGGATGGACAGAGGATCGCCTCAGCCTCTTGGGATTGCAAGATTTGCGTTTGGGATGCCACAACAGGAGAGGTTGTAGCGGGTCCGTTTTCTGTACACACTAAACCGGTCTTTGCTGTCGCGTTCTCGCCAGATGGACGGCGCATCGCATCTGCCTCGACTGATCGCACGATTTGCGTGTTGAATGCCGCAACGGGAGAGGTTGTAGCAGGCCCGTTTACTGGGCATACCAGTTGGGTCAGATCTATTGCATTTTCGCCGAACGGACAGCGGATCGCCTCAGCCTCAGACGATTGCACGATTCGCGTGTGGGACGCCGCAACAGGAGAGGTCGTGGCGGGCCCATTTACTAGGCACACTGATTGTGTCACTTCTGTTGCATTCTCTCCGAATGGACAGCGCATTGCCTCGGCCTCAAGAGATCGAACGATTCGCGTGTGGGACGCCGCAACAGGAGATGTCGTAGCGGGCCCATTTACTGGACACACCGCTATTGTATACCCTGTTGATTTCTCACCAGATGGGCAGCGCATCGTCTCTGCCTCATACGATTGCACAATTCGTGTGTGGGACGCCACAACAGGAGAGGTGGTGGTGGGCCCGCTTACTGGACACACCGGCTCAATCAGTTCTGTTGTATTCTCGCCAGACGGCCATCGCATTGCCTCATCCTCAATGGATGGCACGATTTCATTGTGGAATGCCGCAACAGGAGAGGTCATCGAAGATCCGTTTATTGGACACAGCGACGGTGTCTACTCGATCGCATTCTCACCAAATGGGCAACACGTCACCTCGGCCTCAGCAGATCACACGATTCGCATGTGGGATGTTGCAATAGGGGATTGCGGGTTGAAAGCGGGCTCGTCTACTGAACCCACTGAACCGAGTTTATTTGTTCCATCCTCATCGGCCAGGCAGCCCATCCACTCGGCCTCGCAATCACTTATTATTCGTGTGAAAGGGAGAACAGGCGATATCGAGAAAGTCTATTTTATGGACAGGGTTTTGGTCAGTAGTGATGGTTGGATGTACGGGGAAGAGGGGGAGCTTTTATTATGGGTGCCCCAGATTCACCGGCCGTATATTCAGAGATCTAACACTGTCTGGATCGTGGGCAGACATTATACCCAGCTTGATTTTTCGAACTTTGTTCATGGATCAAATTGGTCTACAGTATATGTTCATAGTTCAACTAAATAGATTTGCAGGAGTCACTCGTAGGCTGGGCCTTACTCTGTGTGCAATTTCCAGGTCATCTGAATCGGCCGCGAAAGCTCGTCCCATTTGTCTCTTTTCCCTTCTCCTGTGATTGATATGTTCAGCAATGCTGCTCAAGCCATGGCTGCGAACTACTAGTATTACCCCCAGTGTCCACGTCCCCGACCGATTCAGATCTTGTTTCACAGACCTTCGTACTAGTCTCTCCGAGTCCATCTGCATCCACTCCTTCGGCGCCTTTGTTCTCTTGTCAAAGGCAAGGTACCTTCATCATCGCCGCTATTCGTTGATGTCATCCCTGGGTCTGGTCGCGTGTTTCTTTTAGTTAACCTTCATGCTGTGCCGCTCCCTCAGGCTCTTCCGATTCTATCATTCTGACGTCCTCTGGGGGCACTACCTGCTTCGTGGCTCTGGGCCCCCTTATCTCTGCTCTATGATCGGAGGCACGTACGAAGTTATGGTTGCCCTCACCAGCCGTAAACAGCACGAGTAGCTGCAAATACGTCGGAAGGATCCAACTAGATTTTACATACGACATACCAAGTTGGTGTGTGCCGTATTTTCGTCTGAGTATGGTGGCAAGCCATCCCAATGAGAAAGTCTATGGTAGTACTTCTACAGCATTTAGTATATGGTGAGAGCAACACAAAATCCCACGGGTTGACAAGAAATGTCGAGTGCCAGACTAAGCCCCAAAAAGTCGCTTTTGATACTTCGAACGCAAACCTAAATACGCAATGAGAAGTCGCCCAACATAGATGAATCCTCCGACTTTATCACCGTGTGTGACACCAAATATGGTGGGAAAAAATCATACCGAGTGTAATGGCGATTTGAACCATGCTTCCGATGTTAGAACTAACATGTGTTTGGCATGACTGACTCGCCAAAATATATGGGCTGCATTGCCTGACTAAGCACGGGGATGCGGTCACCTGACTTATCCATCCTCCCTATGCCGCGACGCGTCAACTCACCTGGGTCCTCTTCGAGATCCTCACGCTCACTCAAGTGAAGTTTTGGGTACTTAGGTCTTGAAGAAGGTCCACCCAACGTGACTAAAGAGGAGCCCACAAGTCACGCAGTACCTGGGGGAATACATTTAACCTAGTAGGGAACGTACGGATTTCTCTCTTCGTCACCAGTGAACCTCTAGAACAGAAGAGAACGTCAGAGAATGTGGCTTTGAAGGGAAGTCTCAGCTCACGTGGTGAAGTCGGTATCTGAAACACCTGGTTAGATAGCATCAATGTGTTACATTCCTCGAATATGTTCGACTCTAGGGATGTTCAATTTACATACCACCTCTGACAAAAAAAGAAGTCAACGCCCCATACAAATAGGATAAGTATGTACAGTACCTTTATTGAGCCCCGAAAAGGGCTTGCTCCAATTACTGCGAGGACGATCCGTACGCCAATCGACGCACTGAAAGAACGATGACTCGGAGAAAATAGGTGGTGGTATCTAATAGTCACGATATCCAGCATGCGGCGTTTAGGATGTAAGATGAGAAAATGCGCACCCTAACGATGACAGTTGTCAAATCGCAACGGTTGCGACAAGAATGGCCATTGGACGATGTAGACTGTTACGAACGGTGAACGGTCCATATCGTCCACTGCCCATTCTCGTCCGCAAAAAAAAGGTAACATCCTCCCACCAAATAGCACGCATTTTGGCGGAGCACTGGGAGTCATGAGAGGGTGATAATTTGAAGGGGCGATGAATGCCAATAGGATTTGATTAAAAGGAAGTCGTCACTGAATAAGAGAAAAAAAGACAAAATGACAGGGTGGTAGTAGATTTATGAGCTCGGACACAACCGAGACTCGGAGCTGGAAATAGGTTGGGCATCGGCTCAGCCGCTTCAATGATCACGTCATCAAAGCAACGCTGCCCGAGCTCACCAGCTCATTTGCCATCTGCCCATCGGCCTCACCTCTCGTATCACATTTTCGTCTGTCTGCCAGATCCCCCACTGACCTTCGGCACTCGCCCCCATTCCCATGTTTTCAGGCCGGTGAATTATGCCACCTTACCTCCCACGGGCCACCGCTCAGATGAACCTCCTTCAGCCCACATGCAAGTAAACGTTCCAAGACTTGGGGAATGCTTCCGGGATTGATGCCTGCACCCGGAAGGGTAGTTGGCCCCCCTGTTCTCTGCAACCGAGGCACCAACTCTTCGAGGACAAGTAAAATGGCTAGGGCCGATTGTCTTTGTCCGCTTCGGGAAGGGGTCCCACCGTCAGAAGAAATCACTGGAGCGGCGGAAAGATACCAACCTAGTTAGGATTCGCATCACGCCTTGTATCGTGGGTATCTGGTCGAAAGCTATGGAAAGATGTCACGGAGTATCGGCGATTGCAATAGTTTCGACGCACCATCAATTGCAGGTGTCGTATCAAATGCTCCCCTTAGAAACTTTAAGGGAAATTCAATATTACGACGCACATGCGAGTGCGAGGGACATCCAGCATGACGTCTGGCTCTTCGTTTGAGTGAAGTCGTCTCCGGCGCGGGGCTAGACCATGGCCTAACCACGAATGATAGATGAGGGACGCCTTTCTGATTCGCCCGGACGAGGTCTGGGGAGTTGTGCCTCTTTCAACGAGTCCTCCAATGCCGAGATTACCTCGAGCCTGTTTGCACCACTGCGCGCCGCACTGGAAAAAAAAAAAAAAACTCGAACGTTAAGGCGTCCGGGATGGTAAGCTCAGGATATGAGTGCAAAGCTGGGGGCAGATTGAACCGAATCCACACAAACTTCAAGTACTAGTTGCATCAACCGCGCGAAGCCTCCGGAACGTGTTATGGACCACTTTATTATTACCATAAACCAATCATACAGTGACCTGTCTCAAACGTCCGAGTCGGGCTTCGAGGTATTGCCATGAGCTGGCACACAGAGCTGGGGATATTTCTTCTCTTAGCTTCAAGTTTGCAAGTGGTTCTAACACCAAATAAATGAAATTTGAAGCCGTCTGTGTCGCTTTGCGTGTGACGTTAAATAAAGTCCTACAATTCAAAAAAATAAAAAGAAAAGAAAATTGAAATATTTCCAGAGATGTAAGTACGACTCATGGGCTCTGAAAGAGAAAACAAGATTACTAGGATGGAGTCCCCACATGCCAGCGCAAAGAGACAACGGCGGAGTGAACAACAGGCGCCTATTACTGAAAGCGGCGACAGCACCGCAAACTCTCTTCTTTGTCTCCTAGGCGCTTCGTTGCCTCAACCTCTCAACTCTTCCTCTACGAAGAATAGTTTATAGCGAACTTTGTCCATTTCTCGCACAAGAACACGCCAAGATGTTTCATGATTCGTATGCTAAACTTTCTCACCCCCGATGTCCCCCGATCTTGACCATCACTACAGCCCAGATCCTCAGAACTCCGGGACAAGGTGCATCTGTCACCCGCATTTTCATGCAGCATTTGCTCACATATCCGTTCTTGAACAGCGCCCGTGTCAGCGAAACACAACCGAGCTTGCTCCAGATCCAGGTCACTGGTACGTATCTTTGTGACGCTGCTCAGATAAGTACTAATTCTTTTTTTCCATGTCAGTCCTCAGGGCGAACAATCTTCCCCGGATCAAGTCCCCCCTGGGGAGAAAACGACAGTTATATGTTACTGTGACCAACGGGTCGAAGACATGGCAGACACGATCTGTGCGGAGTGACGGGCAATGCGTGGAGTGGAACGAGGTCATCGAAGCCTTGTGAGAAACCCCACGTTTTCATTTCAATTTACAACTCAGCCTCTTGAAGTGCTATCCAGCCGCTCTCCCCCCTTACCGTCTCTCTATATGCGAAAAGCTCGATTCATAAAGACATCCTTATTGGAAGGAAGGAGGTCCCCTGTGAACCCCAGCATGGTTCGTCTTTTGCTTAGAATTCTTATCCGCCTGGCTGAGCATCCTACATATAGAGCTTGACATTATTCTGAGCAGTGATGACGGACATGCTGGACGTCAAACTGAATTGGCCACGCTCTTGACAATCACCGTATCTGCAACAAACGCTAGCTCTTCGCTTACTGCAGCAGTTAATATCGCCAATTCCGCAACAGCTGATCGAGATAACGCTGCTTTCGACAACTCGACGGAGATGTTAACTGCTGCTCTCAGCCGCGCCGAAGACGCTCTCAATACGATGGAGACATGGAGCAGTGCTGTTGATGTCATCAAGCGGGTGATGGATGCCGTCAGTCCCATCGCAGCAGTACGCTCATATATCATTGCCTGGTTATACCTAAGCTAACTTCGTTCCTTAGTTACAACCCTATGCAAACCTAGCATGGAGTCTACTCTCAAAGATTCCCGAGGTGCGTCTTCTTCCTTTGCCAGGGGATACCGAAGGTTCACGGTGTTCTCACCTCGGTGGCAGACCTTGCTACAGCAGGTTGAGCGCGACGACAACGTCCGAGCGTTATTCAAAGTGATACGTGATGGGTTTGAATTTGCGAAAGATGCGGATGCTTTGAGGAACATCAAACCGGAGTCGAGGCAAGCAAGAATCCTTGAGGAGATGCTGCAGTGCGTCTATGAGATTGGGAAATTTATCGAGTTGTATGCGAAGCATGTGCAAGTCGGTAGGTCGTGTTGACCTCTCTTGTTAGTGATTATAAACATGTGATTGGCAGGCACGCGGACTTTGAAGAATGTCTTTGGTCAAGTTGATGGGGAAATTGAAGACTACCGCACGACCCTGATCCGACTACGAGATGATTTCCTCGCGCTTGCAGCTGTCACCACCGAGGTTGCTGTGCTTGGGATGCAGCACGATGTGAGCAAAATTCAGCACGGCGTGAGTAAAGTACAGGACGACGTGAGTAATACTGCTATCCACGTTGGAGTTATTCGACTGATTCAATGACTCCACAGCTAGCGGCGATGTCAAGTCAGATATCAGAAGCCGGTGCGTAATTCTGGTTCTTGTAACATCATTAGATCGTTGATCTGACAAGGGCTTTACAGAATTGGTGGTAATAATGAGAGAGTTACCCTATAAAGGAGGATGGCGCCACGGTGATAAGAGGCGCTGTCTTCCTGGAACACGCGAAGACTTCTTAGATCATATCGTCAAGTGGGTCGAGAATCCAGAATCCAACCGTGGGCTCGTTCTCGTCGGCCAAGCAGGAACAGGAAAGTCATCGATTGCACACGATGTCGCACGTCGATTCGAGAACAAAGGTCTCGGCTCTTACTTCGCCTTTCTCCGAAAGGAACAGTCCAAAGACGAGGCTTACCAGCTCTTCACGACGCTTGCTCGTGATCTCTCCGATCGCAATCCTGCTTTCAAACTAGCCCTCAGCAGGGTCGTTAAGAATAATTCGTCTCTTTGTGGCACTCGAGACTATCATACTCTTTTCGAATCCCTCCTCCTTGAACCGCTCAAGAACGTCGAAGTTCGTGACTCTATTCTTATCGTTATTGATGCGTTGGACGAAAGTGGTGACGCAAGCGGTAAAAATGGCCTACACGTATTTCTCTCTCGACATCTCTTCGAACTTCCGCCGAAGTTTCGCATCCTGGTCACCTCAAGGCCAGAGGATGGCATCGAAGCTGCGTTCGCCAAAGCATCATCTGTCGACATCCTCTACATGGATGATCCCACACTGTCTGCCAAGACGGAGCAAGATATTTGCCTGTATATTGAAAGCGAGCTCCCTCATGGCATTTTCAAAGACCATGGTATGGAACTAGCAATTGCAGCAGAGGGCTTGTTCCAGTGGGCAGCTGTCGCGTGCGGGTTCATAAATAGCCCTCCTGCTGTGTTTGGTTTTAGCAAGAAGAAGTGCGTTCAGCGCCTGTTGGGACACTCTCGAGATCTCAATGGACAAGATCCGTTGGACAAGCTGTACGAAGAAGTTCTCGAAGGTTACTTTAAACCTCATGAAGCACAGGTCTTATTTCGATCAGTGATGGGACAGCTTTTTGCTGCGGTCAAGCCCCTCTCCCTTCGTTCCTTGATGACCCTGCGACGGTATGCTCCGATCGATGACGCGGAAGATACGGAACCGGTTCTCGAGATGCTCGGTCACCTCGGTTCGCTTCTGAGTCACGTGACTTCATATGATGAAGTGCTTCCAATCGTTCCTCTTCATACCTCATTCCGCGACTTTTTGACGAACAAGAAGAGTATCGCATTTTATGTGGACCTCGGGGAAGCCCACCGTCAGTTAGCACATGCCTGCCTTGGATTAATGCTGGATAGTCTCAGATTCAACATCTGCGAGCTCGAGTCGTCGTATATCGCCAACAGCGATGTTCCAGACCTGGAATCTCGAATTTCCGAATACATTCCCGATGCTCTGTCTTATGCCTGTCGTTTCTGGGACAATCACTTAAAACATTTCGATTTCGAACACGACCTCTTCACGAAACTTCGATCCCTTTTGGAGACAAAGTTTTTATTTTGGCTGGAGGTGCTTAGCATCAAGAGCAGTGTTGGCTTTGCCTCACGAGCATTGTCATCTCTGATGACATGGTTACGATTTGACCAGCAGAAGGTAGGCACATCCTATAATCGAATATGACATGTAATGACCATTGAGTGAAATCGCAACAGCCTTCCGGAACGGAGGTAGGAAATGTGGTGGCATTAGCGAATGATGCATCCTCCTTTGTGCGTTATTTTGGAATTGCGATTGCAAGGAGTGCTCCACATATCTATGTCTCTGCTTTACCCTTTGCGCCATCCTCTTCCCACATCTTCAAGCATTTCATTCACCTATATCCTCACACATTGTCCCTGGAACGCGGGCAGTTGACTCATTGGCCAGCATTAGAAATGGTGATTAAAGCACATAGAGGACTAGTCTACTGTGTTGCGTTCTCGCCGGATGGACAACGCATCGCCTCCGCCTCGGAAGATCGCACAATTTGCGTGTGGGATGCCACAACAGGGGAGGTTGTAGCGGGCCCGTTTACTGGTCACACCGATTCAGTCACATCCGTTGTATTTTCGCCAGACGGGCAGTCCATCGCCTCGGCCTCACTAGATTCCACGGTTCGTGTTTGGGATGCCACAACGGGGGAGGTCGTAGTGGGCCCATTTACTGAACACACTGCTTCGGTCCACTCTGTCGCATTCTCTCTGGACGGCCACCGCATCGCCTCGGCCTCCTATGACCGCACGATTCGTGTCTGGGACGCTGCAACAGGAGAGGCTGTAGTAGGCCCATTTATTGGACATACCGATTTGGTCAGCTCGGTTATATTCTCACCAGATGGGCAACGCATTGCCTCGGCCTCACTAGATCGCACAATTTGTTTATGGAATGCCGCAACAGGAGAGCTCGTAGCAGGCCCATTTGTTGGACATACCGATAACGCCAGATCTGTTGCATTCTCACCGGACGGGCGGCGTATCGCATCAGCCTCGGACGATTGCACGATTCGCGTGTGGGATATTGCAACAGGAGAGGTCGTAGTGGACCCATTCATTGGACATGCCGAAGCTGTCTTCTCTGTTGCTTTCTCGCCGGACGGGCAGCGTATCGCCTCAGCGTCACAAGATGTCTCGATTCGCGTGTGGGATGCGGCCACAGGACAGGTCGTAGCGGGCCCGTTTATCAGACACAACGACTCTGTCCTTTCTGTTGCATTCTCACCAGACGGGCAGCGCATCGCCTCGGCCTCCGGGGATTTCAAGATTTGCGTGTGGCATGCTGCAGCACGGGAAGTTGTACCAGGCCACTTTACCGGACACACGAATTCGGTCCTTTCTGTTGCATTCTCGCCGGACGGGCAGACAATCGCCTCTGCCTCTGCAGATTGCACGATTTGCGTTTGGGATGCCACAACAGGAGAGATTGTAGCGGGTCCATTTACTGGACACACTAAACCAGTCTGTGTTGTTGCGTTCTCGCCAGACGGACTGTGCATCGCATCTTCGTCGGATGACCGCACAATTTGTGTGTGGAATGTCGCAACAGGAGAGGTTATAGCGGGCCCATTTACTGGGCACACCGATTTCGTTAGATCGATTGCATTTTCGCCCGACGGACAGCGCATCGCCTCGGCCTCATTCGACTGCTCACTTTGTGTGTGGGACGCTGCAACAGGAGAGGTCGTAGCGGGCCCATTTATTGGGCACACCGATTTTGTCCTCTCTGTTGCATTCTCGCCGAATGGACAGCGAATTGCCTCGACCTCAACAGATTGCACAATTCGCGTGTGGGACGCTGCGACAGCAGAGGTCGTATCGGGCCCATTTACTGGGCACACCGGTTTTGTCTTCTCTGTTGTATTCTCGCCGAACGGACAGTTCATCGCCTCGGCCTCAAAAGATTGCACAGTTCGCGTGTGGGATGCTGTAACAGGAGATATCGTAGCGGGCCCGTTCACTGGACACAATGCTGATGTCTTCCGTGTTGCATTCTCGCCAGATGGACAACGCATCGCCTCTGCCTCAAAAGATTGCACAATTCGTGTGTGGGACGCCACAATAGGAGAGACCGCAGCGGTCCCATCCACTGGACATAATGATGCACTCTCTTCCGTTTCATTGTCACCAGATCGGCAGTGTGTTTCCCCGACTTCTCATGGCACGATTCGCGTGCGGAATGCCACAACCCGGGAGGTCATTGCAGGTCCATTTACTGGGCATTCTGACAGTGTCTACTCTATTGCATTCTCACCAGATGGGCAGCACGTCATCTCGGCCTCAGCAGATCGGACGATTCGCATGTGGGACGTTGCAACAGGGGAGTGCGAGCTGGAAGCGGGTTCGTCTACTGGACCCACTGAATTGGGTTTATTTGTCCCATCCTCATCGGACAGGCAGCCCATCACCTCGGCCTCGCAATCGCTCATGATTCGTGTGAAAGGGAGAACCGACGATATTGAGCAAATCTATTTTATGGACAGGGTTTTGGTCAGTAGTGATGGTTGGATGTGCGGGGAAGAGGGGGAGCTGCTTTTATGGGTCCCTCAGATTCACCGACCCTATGTTCAGAGATCTAACACTGTCTGGATTGAAGGCAGACACTATACGCAACTCGATTTTTCAAAATTTGTTCATGGATCAAATTGGGCTACTATATATGTTCATAGCTCGTCTAAATAGATTTGCAGGAGTCGCTCCTGGGCTGGGCTTACTCGTTTTCTACTAGTAGTGCAACTTCCACATCCCATACAATGATTTGTTTATTCGTTGCATCAATGACTAGTGTCCTCAAACGAGCAAAGTACCTTTATTCCACTGTCAGCCAGCCCAAAAGACCGTTGTTGAGCTCTGGAAACCTCAGCCGAACAGCTAGATTGCGGCCTGTCATTTCATTACCATTATGCCCTATCTTCTTGGTCAGTCATGTTTTTCCGTGATGTCAGCGAGAAAGAGCAGAGGCACAAGAAAAGAGCTGAAATCTTAACGCTTTGAACCTAAAGCCTGAGTTAGGGGCAGTCCGTGTGACTCTCCTGAGTAACGGAAAGCCAAGCCATGGGATCACTATTATTTGACCTTCGGTTGCCAGGCTTTAGCGTCAGACGGGAGCGTGGGACGTCGAGGATCCAACGACCACATGCCGACGTTTTTGCAGTGATTCTACTTTTTGACGTTGTCTCTGCAATGGATGTCACGGTGGTAGGGCTGCTTTGTGCGCTGGCATACTCTCCAAATGTGGGACATGACTATGACTAGGTATTTCCTGATGCGAACGATACAAAAATGAGAGCTTTCACCTTTCTCGTACCTGTTTATAAAGTTTAATGTATTTTGTTTCACAGCTCATCTTTAGGACCGTAAGTGGTGAGCATGCACGGGGGTGCGGTCCGGAGATTGTTGGCTGGAAGATGCCGGGAGGCCCGGGCCGGCGTTTCTGACACGTGACGGAGTTATTATAAATGATCACGCGATCACGCGCCATGCACGCGGAGGTGGGCCGCTACACGGCGTGCTGAGGGCGTGGACCGCGATCGTTGCGCGAGGACATGCGGATTGAGGAAAGATGGGTATAGTAAGATTCCAGTCAGTTCTTGATCAAAATGACAGGGCGCCTATTACACCTTTGAGCTTGCTCGGCCAAAAATGTAGTCTGCTTTACATCAATTTTTGTAAATTCAGGGTCAGGGGTATGCGTTGCCCTCACGCCATGAGGCCCAGTGCTGTAAGGGCTGTTGTAGTGCTCGTTGTTCCCGCATGGCAGTACCTGATATTCCTACACTGACTCGCCGTGGTAAAGAAATAGCAATTACGTCTTATGGGAACCTCTGTCTTCCAGGAAAGAAAACGTACTACAGACAAGAGCAAAGAATACAGACAACCATTCATGACTACATTGTGTATCATTTGTCAGACAATAACTCAGATATCCTTGACCTTCTCTTCACACCACTCCCACAACTTCATCTCGAGCTCACGATCAACCGCCTTCTTACTCGGAAGTGTGACGCGCGCCCAAGCAGTAAGATACTGATATTTTTTTACACATTAGTCGGCGAGCGATGAGGAGTCCTGAGAGCAGGATACCTACTTTGCCATTGAGCTCACCCGCCTGGGGGGCAGTCCCAGCGAACAAGGACGTGATTGCGCCGTGAGAAGAGCCCGAGGAGGTTTCGTGACCTTCTTCAACGAAAGCGTGAACCCGAGCGGTATCTTTCTCCACATGCTCTTCGGCACGCTCAAATCCCACGGAAGAGGCCAAAGCTTCGCCCTCTTTTGAGAGAAAACGAAGGTCTCCGCAGGTGACTACGTATTGGAGAGCCAATTTTCCCAGTTGGATAATACGATCCACGAATGAACCTGCATGACGCGAGAGGTCCGTTCCTGGATGGAGTGAGATGGATACGATGCCTTCGCTACCGTAGCGACGGGCAAGCTCGTTTGAAAAGAGGATATTGCCCTAATTTCCATGAGAAATGGGTGGTATCGGCGAGGTGAGGTGTGCTTTACCAACTTGCTCTGGCCGAACAATCTGATCGGGCCAAGCTTCTTCCGTTCCTCGGTCATTTGATCGCCGGGGGTAAGAGTGGACCATCGGATACCCTCCGCTGCCCCCAAGTAGTGACTGATAGAGCTCACATTGATGACTCGCACAGTTTTAGCTGGAGCGTTCTTTGCGGTCTCCGTAAGAACAGGAAGGAGTAGCTTGGTGAGATAGAAGTGGCCTGAGAGTACATGTCTGAGGACCTGACGTAGTTTGTGAATCACATCGCTTCATACCTAAGACGTTGGTTCCAAATTGCATATCCCAGCCTTGAGCTGTGACCTTCTCGATGGGAGTGTACATCACGCATCTGCATCATGGTGAATGCGTGCACACTTTGTGGAAGGAGGGCACACCGTGCTTACGTGTTGTTGTAGAGAGTATGAAGCGCGGTCTCCTTGCTTCTGAATTGTTCAACAGCGGTCTTGATGGAAGCGAGGTCCGATAGATCAAGCTTGAGAAAGTCAATGGAGTCCTTTCCCGTCTCCTGCTTGAGCTCAGTTATCGTTCTCTGTGACCTTTCTTCTGAATGAGCAGCAATATACACTTTGGCGCCCTTCAATAGCAACATCTATGATCGCCCTCAATCAACAGAACGCGACGTTAGGGTGAGCGATGAAGAGTCTCACCTTTGCCGTCTCTCTCCCAATCCCTTCGTTCCCGCCGGTGATTATGACGATCTTCCCAGCCTGATCTGGAACGCGCGACGTGTCCCACACCGGCTCCGGGGGAACGAGCTGTCTGATAATCGAGATCCGCTTCTCATGCATCGCTTGGCCCTTCGCAGCAGTTGGTATTAGTAGTGGCAAGTGCTAGAAGTAATGGGGAGGAGAACGGTCGAATCGGTTGGGTGATTTATTGCGCCCTTTTGTATCGCGGCGGCTAGGATATGGTTTGCCTTACAAAACGATCGCAAAGCATAACACGCAGTAATCATGCGGTAGCATTCCACTGAAAATTCGAACGGATATCACATTCACCTTCCCCCAAGACCATAGACTTAAAATTGTGTATTCATCCAAAGCTGTTACCCCAAAGGTGGGTTGGATAGAACGTATGAGCTCTACACTGGCAGTACAAACAGTGGTAGTAATTTTACTTACGGAGGAAAAGCGGAGCTAGAAAGAGTCTTGTCCACCTGTCCATCTGTGTCAATATATCTGATCATGGAAAGATTCCCAGGAGCGCTGAAGATTCAAGTTAAAGCCCCACGTAATATGGTGCGATGACTATGGTGCTATATGGTCGGCCGTTGAAACAACAGCAGGTGGAGCGCTCACCCCACCATAAAGATACGAAGTTGAGACAATATTATCACCTGTCCCTGCGATATTGCTGATAAAGTTATTGCAAGTCGGGTGATTGATGGCTATCGCATTGGCTCATTCTCGCCATCTTTGGGTTAATTCAGCGTTTGATATTGCCCCCAAGGCGATCGCGAATGCCACGAGGAGGGTTCGCGCTTTCAACGTAGAACAACACATGCCGATTCCTCCTCTTCACATATTGCCTTAATGGATGGACTTTGTACAATCGCAGTGTAAAGAATCAGTTCAAGTTGAACGGAATGTTCTTAGTAGATCGCTCGCTTCACCTTCTCGGCTTCCGGGTCGCCCATCCATCTCGTAATCCTCGGATTCGGCATTTCCCGATAGGAGTAGTAGGCCATGACAAATTTACGATACCTTCTCACCTTTTCACCCGCTTTGGTTTACTCGTCATTATAAGCATTACCTTCACCTGGTCGGAGACGCCGGCGCCGAATGCACGCCGTGGCGTTGCCGTACCTCATACGTGTCAGTTACAGATCGAGCGTGTCCAAGCCGCAGCTGCGTCGGGAACGTCACCCTGATGCGACGCCTTCACTCGAGACCTGACGCCAAAGAATTCCTCTCCGGGAAGCGTGATCTCACCATAGTGCATTTACCTCCGTTTATTGCGTACTACCAGCCGGAGCGATGACAATGTGACGAATGCAAG
The DNA here is from genome assembly GCA_003313945.1 of Lactifluus pinguis. Classification (NCBI taxonomy): domain Eukaryota; kingdom Fungi; phylum Basidiomycota; class Agaricomycetes; order Russulales; family Russulaceae; genus Lactifluus; species Lactifluus pinguis. Next base: position 9,802 of record QLPA01001937.1, on the reverse strand, counting down.
GCAAGAAGTTTGTCGCAATAAGAACCGAATGGGTCTGAGAGACGTAGCACGCATATCATGTTGGTCGATGTCCTTGTAGTCGAAAAAAAAGTACGCCGCATGAGGTAACCCAAAGACTGGAGTTACTTGGATATTCTGAATGACCAGAGAGCTAATCAACAATCGATAACACCACTCAAAAACGAATGGGGGGAGACGGATGTAAGAACGCTCTCGCCAGTGCCCGCTAGGAAACCAAACGTCCGTTAGTAATAGTGAGGGAACTCGAACAAAGCTCGGAAGATCGTACGTCTTCAGACAGCCGGACGTTTCCAAACCGCGAGCCACCTTCTAAGAGCCCCCCCCCCCCGCAACTCGAGCATTTAAAAGCCCATGATCGGTAGTCGCATAGGTCCAGATAGGAAGGGCCATTCGGGTCGATCGTTGCACAGATTATCAAGTATCGATGGCTGGAAGAACGTTGAGGAAGTCGTTTCTTCAAGGCGTTCCATGTCTTTCTCGAAGCCTACCGCCCTATACACAACGCACTGTATTCGTCATGGGCTCGGCGCGGCTGCATTAAGAGCTCAGTCAGTTCTTCCAGTCGCATCTTTGATGTCTAAACCAACAGTGGTCATCCGTCATCGATGGGTGGTTACTCTAACTTACCCGCTTTCCCTTTCAAGTTCCCCTGTTCTATCTCCTTCGTCGGAGTGGCGAGGATAGTAATGTTGACAATTCCTTCCTCTAGTACTGGCGTGGGTGGGACCGAAGCATGTAAGTCTCAAGGTGTCTGATGAACATCTCAATGTATCGAAAGAGCTTGAAGAGTGTTTGACGTGGCAGTACAAGTAGAAGTGTGTGGCAGGATTCTGTACCATGGGCAAAGTTTATGTTAAGGCACGATCTATCGTCAAGTCAACCGTGACAGGCGGCCTGTTGAAATGAGTATGAGCGTATTCACTTGCTGGCCACCCGATATAACAACAGAGCAACTAGACGAGCTCACCCTTCGCGCTGCGTCCTTTGCCCTTTCTCACTCTTGTCTTTACCTCCCTCCCGTCTCTCCGGACAAACCTCTTCCATCTATCCCGGAATCTGCCATCCATGCTCCCTTTTCTCTACTTCCAGCGCCCTTTCCCCGTCATCTCTTTGCCCAATCATTGACTCTTCAACGTGCTTACAACACTCTGTATGCCCGCGTTGCCCTCGATACCGCTTTCCTTGATCAAGTCATGGGCCCTGGGGGCGTCGCTGATGTAGATGAATTTACCCGTGAGTTGTGGTCTGCATGGAAAAGTCTTCGAGACCAAGGGATACCCCCAGTGCGTGGAACGTCATCCTCCCATTATGTGTTGCTATTCTGAATAGACTCTTAGCCGCTTCACCTTGGCCTCTTTCGCTCTGACTACCTCTTGCACCAACCAGCTGCCAATGATCCGATCGCCCTCAAACAAGTAGAATTCAACACCATCTCAGCATCCTTCGGCGGCCTCTCTCAGAAAGTCGCTGAGATGCATCGGTGAGTAGCTCTGCTGGTATTTGCGAGCGCCATCTGAGGATCTAGGTAAACATTCACACAGCTACCTCGTAGAGTCGACTGAGTACTTCTCAATCTCACCACTTCTATCACCCGAGAATCTCCCACCCAACGATAATCTCAATGGCCTCGCTAAAGGGCTGGCTGAGGCTCATAGAGCGTACGGTGTCTCCAAGTGCGTGCACGTCATCAGAAACCCTCTCAAACTGTATGATTGATCATTGCGTAATAGTGCACAGGTACTCGTTGTCATACAGCCCAACGAACGCAATGTGTTTGACCAACGCCTGCTCGAGTATCAACTCTTCGAGTCGTACGTCCCTGACTTGTCTTCTTGGCTTCTTCACCCGGCTTACATAAAGCTTCAGTTTTCGCATTTGTGTGACTCGTCGGACATTTGCTGAACTTGGCACTACCGCGTCAATCTCTCCATCCCGCGCTCTTTTAATCACACCCGTCTCTCCCGGGCTCAACAACACACCAGTAGAAATATCGGTTGTCTACTACCGTGCTGGATATACGCCCACGGACTATGCATCGTCTGCCGATTACGCCACCCGAGCCCTCTTGGAGCGTTCGCGCGCCGTTCAGTGCCCGAGCCTCGCCCTCCAGCTCGCAGGTGGTAAAAAAGTACAAGAGGTACTTACACGACCAGGCATACTCGAGCGTTTCCTTTCTCCCTCAGAGGGCGCCACGGCGATGCGCGAGAGTTGGATGAGAATGTGGGGCCTAGACGATGGTGACAAGGAGGCCATTCAACGTGCCGAAGAACTCGTGCTAAAACCACAACGGGAGGGAGGCGGGAACAACATATACAGAGATAAGATCCCCCCATTTATCGCTCAGCTGCCTCACCGCGATCGAGCGGCGTGGGTTGCGATGGAACTCATTCGTCCCCCGCGCCATACCGGTGCGCATCTCGTCAGGTATGGCGTGGGAAGAGTGAGCGCGCGTGTGGTGTCGGAGCTCGGAGTGTTCGGATGGGCGCTGTTTGGGGAAGGACGAGAGATGAAGGAGGAGCAGGCGGGTTGGTTGGTGCGTACTAAAGCAGAGGATGTGGACGAGGGTGGCGTAGCTGCGGGGTTCAGCGTGCTAGACAGCGTCCTGTTGGTGGATTGAAGTGAGGTGCGCAAGATGAGGTGTTATGCTATGGTTGCAGAACACTCGCCTCTTGCGCCGTGTTTTAAGTTAGACTTGATTTTTGTCGAAATCGGCGGGAGCACAAGAGGCCGGAAGCTTGCGTTGTATCGTGCCTTAGAATTTTTGCTTCGCGTGCTCCGCTTACTAAATATTCATGACGTCGAGATAATCATCGGGTACTACGCGACAGGACAAGACCTAACTTATACATGACAGTCGTTCGCAAATGGTGGACAAGGGTAGAAGAACGCCTAATTCTAATATCGGTAGGGCTAGGAGAAGAAGCGATCATCCGCAAGTCCCCTACGACCGAGTCTCACTACCTGCGTGAACTTTAGTTCTCATCTTGCCGCATGTCTAGCTACGTCTGTCTACATCTTACATCAATTTCCTTTTATTCACTTTCATTGCTAAGGACCCGTTCAAGACCCGTAGTAAGCAGTTGTTCTCGTGAAGCTTGAATGAGCACTTGTTCCTCAACCATCGCATCCTTTGGATGTGGAGGCAGGAAACTCTGGAGTTGCTGGGCCATCTGTTGCTCGAGAACATCCGGTCCACAAGCTGCTGCCACGAGACCCAGGAATGGCGGCGAGGGGTTAAGCGGACGCGTGCAAAATTCTGGATGCGCCTGCAGGCCAACGAAATAAGGATGATCTATAACAGAAAGCAGATGCACAACGTGACGGTAAGGGTAGAAAAGCTCGGGGTGACGTACTTTGCAGCTCCATGATCTGCATTCGTTCCCCCTTTTCGTCGCGCCCGATAAATGACATCCCACTTTCCTGTAGCCGCTCCACGTACTCCGGGTTCACCTCATAGCGATGACGGTGTCGCTCCCACACAGTATCGGCTCCGCCGTACAGCTTGCGAACACGCGACCACTCACTGTCCTTCTGAAATATCGTCGGTCTCAGCCCGAGACGCATCGTCCCGCCCATATGGGTACGCGAGATCTCGGGCATAAATAGAATGACTGGGTCAGCTGGATCGGTATTGAATTCAGTTGACTTGGCGCCTGCGGGAAGTCAATGCGACTCGAGAAGGATAACAAATAGTCGTAATCACCAGGGAGGTTCATGATTTGTCGGGCCCACTCAACTACTGCAAGCTGGAAACCAAGGCAAATACCAAGAAAAGGTATTTGTTGCTCGCGGGCCCACTTGATTGCAAGCATCATGCCTTCGGTTCCGCGCTCCCCGAATCCACCAGGGACGAGGATACCACTGGAAAGATAGAGATAGGTAACATTACAACCCATAGTTGGAGAATCGTCACCTGGCGCCAACGACCGTTCGCCATGCGTCGTGGTACTTTTTAGGATCTATATCTTGTTGTCCTGGCTCCAAGTCTGATGACTCTACCCACTGCACGTGAAACCATTGAGTGGTCATGCGAGATTTCTCACAAGAAGGACGTACGTGGATGGTAAGTTTGCGATGACATCTAAAAGCCGAGTGCTCCAAAGCTTTTATGACAGACATGTACGAATCTTTCAAATCGGTGTACTTCCCCACCAATGCGATCGAGACTTGATCGAAGAGACGCTCCTGGCTGCAGAAAAGATGGTTATGAGTTTCAGCACGGCTTAGTGCTGGAACCTACTTGGTGGTGAGGGCCTTCCATCGGGTCTCCAAAGATGTGCCGCGCTCGAGCATATTTGACTTGAGGTCGAGGCTGTTGAGATTAAGCCGACGCTGGAGGAAGCCCACAATGCCTTGGGACTGGAGCAACAGGGGAACATGGTACACTGATGTAACATCGTGCACACCGACGACTTGCTCTGACGCGACATGACAGAACATCGAAATCTTCTCCTTTGTCCCTTTCGTCAATGGCTGTGGGACAATAAGCCGGCAGGCAATCTGCCCCCGCCCACGCCGGTCAGCCGGGGCTGAATTGATATGCGACATATCGAAGGGTAGTATCAACGGACCAAGTCAGGCAGTAGGCCGAGTCCGCGCAGGGCATGCACGGTGGTTTGCGTTGGCTTTGTCTTCTGTTCTCCATGCATGTCCGGCACGAGGGAGACGTGGATGAGCGCGAAGTTTTCATGGCCAACGCGGAACTGGAACTGCCGCATAGCCTCAACAAAAGGCGCGGATTCGATGTCGCCAACTGTTCCGCCAAGCTTTGCCGTTTGTCTAAGCAAAGACACGCATATACACCATGGGCAGGCACACCTCAACAATACAGACGTCCGGTTCCTCGCCGGTTTCATCCACCGGAATCTTAGACACTCGCTCTATCCAGTCTTGAATAGCATCAGTGACGTGAGGAACGATCTTGCATGGCTTATTGAGACACTGGTTGTATCAATCCCGGTCAAATTGATTCACCTGCACCGTTCTTCCCAGATAATCGCCACGTCGCTGTACGGCGCTTAACTCTCTTTTATGACAAAAGGCATGGAAGCCACCAAATGAAAATCGCACCTCTCGCTCAATAATTTGTTGATAAATTTTTCCAGTTGTGATGTTATTGTCCCGAGACAAGGTCACATCTAGATACCGCTCATAATTTCCCAAATCGAGGTCAACTTCACCTCCGTCATTCAGAACATATACTTCGCCTAGGCCAAGTTTATTCAGAGCGAGGCCCCAGAAGTCACCTAGGACAGCGCTCACCATGCTCGGTCGGACGCATAGTTCCCGCATCAACATTCATATACGGATCTATCTTAATTGCAGTGACCTTTAATCCTGTCATTTTCAGGAGAAGGCCAGTGGACGATGCTATTTGCGCGGGGTTCAAAATCGGTGTTACGAAGATGGGATTGCAGGCGCATACATACCAATGACCCCCTTTCCAATGCCACTGACAACACCACCGGATACAAGGATGTACTTTGTCATGACGAAAAAAAGGTCAGCTAACCGAGACAAGGAATGATGGTCGTGGCGGACAGTGGACGCAAAGTTGGTCGCTTAACGAAAATGAAAAATTCGGTTTTTTCATTCCGTACTTTGACTAAACGGAGTTATAAGATAAGATAAGACAACCCGATAAACTGAAAAGATGACATAATCGTATGCTCCGACTTGGAGCAACAAACACTGGGAGTTGATGCATTGATGTATCGGCGGCAAGGAGTTGCGCTGTAACGTTAGCATTTCCCGTGGCCACGCCGAAAGGCTTGTTGTCAAAGAACTGAATTATACCCGTTAATTCAGATTAAAGTTAGGCTTCATTATCAACTTGTACCATTTTATCTTTAGGATCTCATCTGTTTAATTGAAATCTATAAAGACCCTTGTCTGCTTGTCGATTCCACTCCACGTCTTTCAAAAAAAGAAGGAACGAGAGGTTAGATGGTCCCTAGTCGAAAGTTCAATATGAGGTGCGTTGAACGATCATTATTTTCCCACGGTGTTAATATCGACCGGAAGACCAGCGCGACCGGATGACCTGTCATGACCACCAGCTTGGAGATTGACATTGTGGCTAATCAGCAGCGCACGTAAAGATGGCGGAGAATTTTCTCTGCTCGGTGAAACCCTGCTGAATCATACCCGTGTCTGGCCCGGACGGGATTTCGTGATGCTACAACCCGGACTGGGAATCATTTTGCCATTTCCTCGTCTTCTGGTTTCTCTTTTTTCCCCTTCGTGGAAACTCGTTTCCTCTTGCGAGTGATGAGCTGTGTATATTTCACAGCCCGCGCTCCTAAATAATGCCATGAATTGCCCCATGTGCTTGACATCTCTACACAACGCCGTGCTTGGTGATACGAGGTGCTCAACTGATCAATCCATGACTGGCTCAAGGCTGTGCGGTTTTAAAACTTCATGCCAACGCAATGAGTCCTGCCCCATACTTGGCATTCTTCTCCTTTTTGTCTGGCACGGCTCTTGTGCTCCTTCAGCCTTGCGACGACAACCTGGTCCACCACCATGTCCACCGCGATCACTGACTACTATTTTCAAAGCTATAAGTCAGCAGTGTATTATGATCTATTTTTGGGGATCGCGTACGGTGAGGACCAGTCTTTTTGTTGCTACTCTGTTCTCATATGTCTCATCCAGGTATGGCTGTCACATTCTATGCTGTATCTGTCCACATCCTCGTGTGAGATCCACCCATGCCCTTGTGGTTGACGTGGGGACGCACTGACGCAAGGTCCACTTCCCTAGGGGCAGACCTGGCTTGTTGTCATCTCCACCCAGAATATTCATGTTGGCGATGACGACCCTCATGTTCATCTTGGGCCTGATCGGATTCGTGTCCGATACTGCGCTTAGAGTCCAGACTATGTACTGTATCCTTCTTTCAAGTGACGTGATACGGTGCTTTACGGAAGCCAGTACCGCTTCTATCGTCGTACCTGTCACGTTCGTAACGGTAGGCTCCGTGAATCATAGACGATCTGCAGCTGATACGCATGTCTAGTACATTCTGAGTGACATTATCTGCGCCTGGCGTGTGGCCGTCCTTTGGAACAAAGACAAGCGTGTAATTTCCATTCTTCTGCTCTCCATCTTCGGAAATATAGGTCCGTGTGGTGTTCATTCGTCGCTTCCGTCCCGTTCTCACGACCAGAGTACGCATTTGCAGCTGCCGCTGGATTTGTCCTACACCTCGATATCGAAACCTCGATAATGAAACCGGAAAATACCCCGCTGATCATGGTTTTTCCAACTTTAGGAATCAATTTGCTCTCCACAGGGTTGATCGGCTGGAAGGCTTGGTGTGCTCTTTGCGCTTACAGTTCTCTTCTGCACCATTATTGTCCTAACAATTCGGTATAGGGAACATCGTGTCACCATCAAAAAGCACCTCGGGGAGGGCACTGCCTCGATGAGAGTCGAGAAGATCTTCGCCATCCTCATCGAGTCTGGACTCGTTTACTGCTCTTTCTGGGTATGTTGGTTTTTCCGCAGAAAGAATACACGCAACCCATCGAACAATACAGGTTCTCTACTTGATAGCAATGTCCGTGAATCCCCTTCAACTCGGACCCGCCGTAAACGATGCCTTGTTGGTTGCCCCAGTGAGCACGGTGACGCTATATCTGTCTCAGGCGCTGAATCATACTCCAGGGTGCTTACCCAACGCTCATCATCATCCTCGTCAGCGCGCAGAAGAGTCCCGTCGATTACTACTCGACCCACGCGAGTGGTTTACGGTTTGCAAACAACGGGCCATCTCCCGGCTCGCACAACCAAGCTGGTCGTGTGGTACCTCGACAGGATGAAGAAAAGAGTGTGTAAACAGATGTAAGTTGGTCACGGTGAGACTTATGGCTCATCGTTCGGTCGCTCCAAGTACAGAAACACCATCAAAATCTCGCTACTAATAGAAGTTACATCACGAAAAATATTTAACTATGATATTCCTAAATCTTGCAAGTTCTTATCTATCTTACAAGGTGACCTTGCCCTTAGAGTGAAATCATGACCTTATCTAGTTACAGGCAATATCCTAACTACCTAGCCAGATTGACTTTATCTATCATATCTATCAAAACAATAATGAACTTGTTAATCTGGTAATACCAGAGTAATCTTGCAATATATGGATGTCCTTAGGTACCTTTATATATCATGAGGTACCTTGCTCACCTTGCTATATCATAGATATCTTGCTCACCTTGCTAATATCATGCTCACCTTGCTATATCATGCTCACCTTGCTATATCATAGATACCTAAGTAGATAAGGTAATAAACAAATAAATAATAAATAATATCCATAGTAATTTAGATGATAACTAAGACCAATTATTTTTTATCTTAATTGCTAATTAACTTCTAATATACACTGCATATAAGTCCTTATTTATCTTATTTTATTATGATAAGTCATATTTAAGACCTCTTATACTATTTTACTTAAGTTATCCAAGTGACAGTTAGCTGAAATATATTTTTATTGAAAAGTGGCCACTTCAAGGATTGAACCAAAGACCTCTTAAACAAAATACTGTTAACCACTAAGCCATCTGATCTTGTCTATATAAACTCTGGATCTTCTATGTTAACACTAAGTTATTGTAGTATTAGATACTTAAGCTTATCTTACTTAAGCTTATATATCTAAGAATGATGTAAAGTTTCAGTTTAACATACTAGAAGCACCATGATATTAGGAATCTTGCATGATACCAAAGGTACCTAGCTAGGTACCTAAATGGCCTTGGTCACCTCATAAGACTATAGTGCTCAAGCTTACCTTAACTGACCATATGCATATAGGGGTAATATAAAGTTCTAGTTTAGCCTGCTAGAGCATTATGATATTGGCCAATCTCCCATGATATACCTAGATACCTATGATATCTAGCTAGGTACCTAAATGACCTTGGTCACCTTGCAAGATTATACTAGATCTTACAAGGTATTAACATGATCAGTTGATTACCTTAATAGATAACTCTGATCTTAATTGGCCCCTATCATGATATTATTATGGCCATAACCACCTTGCATACACTTATTGATAATTATTTTCTTCTAAGATATTACATTATCATAATGTTATCTAGCATAAGATCTTATGATTATAAATCTACCTTGCATGATCTTTTTAAATATCTAGCTAGGAAGTTATGATCACATCATATCAATCTTGATTATTAAGGTCATAGAGGTACCTATCAAGGGGAGTGATTGATCAGACCAAATCAGACAAGATAGATAAGATCATCATATATCTAGCAATGTCATAGATCAATATTTTTGGTGATGTAGGATAGATTAACATCTATTGAATTTTCTATCTATTTTATTCAACTCGAGTCACATAATCATATCCTATTTTCCAGTGTAATGCAGTACCCACAAACCGTTGCAGCTAAAGAATGACCAGTCTATGGATTAATTGAAAGTACTCATCCATTGAACCTACCCCACAACCTCCTCCTGACGAGACACCATCCAAGTGCCTCTCCTTCCTTTACCAGTCTGCCATCCTGCTTTTTCTGGATTTTCATCTGCCTTAATCCATGCCATTCGATCCTGTGCTGCTGGACAGTTTCTAGGGGGCTTGATGAATGACTACTATTGTGTAGCCCCTTCCCAGTCACCCCCCCCTTCCAGTCACTCCATTTTTCTTGCTCAATTCTCACTCAACCACCACAAAACTTAGCCTACAGTATCTAGTACCATATCTGAATATATTCCATGCATTTTTTTGAAAGAAATCGTG
>QLPA01001935.1:0-15700 GCA_003313945.1 Lactifluus pinguis | reverse complement strand
AAAAAAAGGTCAGGGTGGGTTGGGGCGGGGCAGGCAGCATGCAACGTACCTGGAAGGAGGTGCCGAAGGCGCAGCGCAGGCAGCGTGCGCCGTGGACCCCCCGCAGCCCAGTGGGTCCAGTGGGCGCTCCAAGAGGGTGCGATTCGGAGGCGAAATGTGGAGGCAGAGAGAACGCGATGGAGACAGTAGGACGTGGTGGAGGCAGAGGCAGAGGCAGAGGCAGAGGCAGAGGCAGAGGCAGAGGCAGAGGCAGAGGAGGGAGGAGGCGGAGGAAGTGCGCGGGGGAAGTCAGTAGAAGAGGGGACGCTGAGACATGGCGGCGCAAGACGGCGAGCGGTGGCGGTGACAAAAATTGCGACACGAAGAGGGCACAGGGGGAGGAGCACAGAAGGAGGGAAGAAGGCACAGAAACGAGAGAGGAAATCAACATCGAGCAAACAAGAGCAAACACAGAATGTGCACCGGAAGCCGACTTAGAGAAAATTTGATGACTTTGCATATTTTTTAGGTTGCAGTTAAATTACATAAATTATTTCTATTTGCTTAGTGCAATTAAAAGCCTCTTAAAATTCCATTAGTTTGCTTAAACTATTTATTTACTTAGTGTGATTCAAGTTTGCTTAGTTTTTGTCATTAGCCATGATAAAATCTCCTTAGTTGTGCTTAGTGTGGATTAATGTGCTTTATGAGCTTAACGTGCTTAAGCAAAAAAAAATAGAAACTTTTATCAAGCAGATGGCGGTAATTAAGACCATTAAGCAAAGTAAGTGCGATTAATCACTGTAATTACTGTAAGAAAAATATGGGGTTTTCCTGATGCCCCCTAACTCAGAAACGAGCCCAACCCTACACAGCTCCATGTCTGGATCTGCAGGGCTACAAGCTGGTAAGAAGGTTAACTGTCAAAAGATGAACCACTTGCTGATTCTGCCGCTAGGGTTGAAAAGCCAGGCAATCCTTCCAGGTGATGAGGGAACAGCCTCCAGCAGGGCATCCACCCCTATTCTCAACATTGCTGATAGCCAGGGCATGTACTGTGGAGCTGCAAAAGGAGTAAGAGTTAGAGGTAAGCCAATGCGATAAACGAGATTGATGCTCACACTCACCACCTGACAAAAAGGACCTAAGCACATTCAACCACCATCTCTGGACATTAGAAGCTATGAGATGTGTCCAACTGCGGTAATTCCACAACTCGAGGAGGAGCCAGCAGCTCAAAGCCAAGTGAGTTGGGCACAAGGCCAGCAAGCACGCCCACTCAGCTGCAGTAAGTTGAAAAAAGACAATATGTACAAACAAAGCAGACACTCACATCATTCTCACAGCCAAAACATTCATTTACAAGGCTGAGGATGGCTCTGATTGTGACTCAATTGAGAACTGTGGAGTTGCAGATGACAACTCCGAGATGGTTGAGATCGCTGAAAAGGAACCATCAAACTATTCGAAGACAATTGCACTTGAGGTGAGTGCCGCTCAAATTACCATGAGCGATCGCTGATAATTCATAATATAGAGGCCCTCTTGGCAAGCATCCAAGGATTTGGGGGATAATCCTGGCAATATTGCAGACTTTGTGAGTTTCTTTAATGAATTTACTCGCTATCAATCTCACTGGCTGCAGCGTTTATCTTCTCAGGACTCTGAGACTAGCCTTACCGACGTGGCCTCAACCGCTCACGCTCAGGGTTCACTTTTGGGCATTGCTTCTTCATCGCAAATGCCAGTGGGAAACCAGCCACCAGCGCAACAATGGTCAAAGGAGACCAACCTGGTACTAGCGGCAGACAATAAGGTGAAGCTTGCACAACAGAATTCCATCATTCGAAGTGTTATCACCAAGTCCTTCAACATTTTACTTGCCGATTTGCTATTCAGGAATGCATACCCAGATGCTACAGAGATATTCCACTTCATTTCAAATGCTGTGCTTGAGGTGGCATCAGGCATCAAAGCCGCGAGCGCCGTTCATCACCGTCTCCTCCATGATCACGTATATTTTACCAAAATATTACCTCAGGTATGCCATGCCCTTGAACGTCCAGGAAATGGGTTAACTAATATTGGTGTAGCCATGCTCGCGTATCAGCTTATATCGCAAAGATGTCAAGGATCTCTGCAGTAGGGCAGTGACAGCGCTGATTAATCCTAACATGATGCCGGAGGACATTGCACACTTGATTGAGCATCAACTTTACAACTATGTATACATCCATCCACAGGTGAGTATCATTTGTTTCCATGTATCCTAATAGAAGGCTAAGCAACATAACATAGCGCAATGGTTTGGAGGGAGCTGCTTTGAAAACACATCCCTATCGCAATCCCACCATCATCAAAGTCATTCGTGATGTATATTTTTCAGGAGGTCCTAGTGCCTTTTCTGCCCGCCACTCATCTCGCTTTGCACGCTTTGAGGAGTATGATGGAACAGTTCATCTCGAAGTTCCGAGTGCAATGGTTGCTTTTGTATCAACAGCTGTAAGTTCCTTGTCTGTGAGGTGTCTCAATAGCACTAATATTCTCAGTATTATGCCGCATTGAGCGAGTGGTGCAGCGGGGTATCAAAACACATCAACTTCTCGGCCAACACATACCACGATGTCTACCTTAGTAATATTGGCACACTGCAGTGCATACAAAATGCCCATAACAGCCGACCTTTTCATGCCATGATGGCCAACATTTATGAGCATGCAAAGTGAGCGCGCAATTCATCTTGGTTGCTTATCACAGCTGATACATATATTCCACAGCTGCTATGAAGTGGCCTTGGAGCCAGCAGTCAAAATCGCGATGATCAATGTTGAGGAAATGGAAGATTGAAGGCCACAACTACACAGATTGTGAGTGAGGCCTTTTGTAGTGAAGTGTGACCATCAAGCATTGACATAGTACACCTCAGATATACCCAAACACTTCGCTACTCTTTTCGGACATCTTATGTACCTAATATCTATATCAGGAGTCGATTAGATCATTGGGCGTATCAGGCTTATCAGCCGGCATTGTTTAGCTCTTATTTTCGATAATTTAGATGCTTTTAATAAACACAATTGGTGATTATTTGAAACTTGTTTAGTGACAATTAGTATCACTTTAGAAGCTTTTTAGAGGCCTCTAAAAGTGGTCTAACAGTGATAATTTAGAGGGTATTTAGGAGGGGGGTTAGTTAAAATCAATAATGGGATTTTAGCGCTAATTAGCCAGTTTTAGCCGGTTTTAGCACTTGAGGTTTTCCGTGATGAATGTGTTCAACGGCCCATCTGAAGTGAGTGGCGACTGTCTGGTTGGGGGACGGGTATGGGGCATGGCCAGTGACTCTTATGGCAGATTGTATAAGGATGTGGTGGAAGTCGTGAGTGGCGCCAATGACCGCCGTTTGATAGGCCATCATGACCCGTCAGTCTTCGTTGCTTTCAGATCACCACACCCTCCATGGCATCTGTTGTCAAAAGATGGGTTCGATGGTTCCTCCTTTGGTGATTTCTAGGTCGACGGTTGGGTCAGGGATACTGTCACGGAGAGTCTGAAGCTCTCTTTCAAACTGGTTGAGGTTGGTAGTAATGAGGAGTTGGGTGGAGATGACCCTTCCCTCGCCTACTATCTCAGTGTTCATAGGACCATCATAGATAGGAGATATGGGACGAGTAGAGTCGTTCGAGGAGGTGGAAGACATTGGAGAGATGAATAGGTGGGAATGGGATGGAGAACAATTGGTGAAGTTGAGGTCGTATTTATACATTTGGTCGTCCAGCCGTGGTGGAGTTTTGATAGTATTCCTTGAGAAGTTCTAGGGCATTTAGATCTTTGTGTTTGACCCACGAATTGTTGGAGTTAGGGTATCCCTTCCAGTGGACGAGGTATTGGAGTCCTCCTCCTCTACCTTGCTTCCTTACATCGAGGATGGCATTGACTTCGTACTCCTCTTCACCCTTATTGATGATCGGTGTGGGTCGTGTATACGGCATGCCATATGCCTCCGTCTCCTTATATGGAGATAGGAGATCAATGTGGAAGACGTTGTGAATCTTCATTGATTCTGGAAGGTCTAGACGGAACGCCACTGACAACACTTCTTCTGTGATTGTGAAAGGGCTGTATCTCTTGGGGAGGAGTTTCTTTGCACCTTTGACCTTGAGGTTTTTTGCCTCTAACCATACTTGGTCTCCTTTCTTCAGCTTTCGCGGCATCTTATCATCTTTAGCCTTTTGTATTGATTCTAGTTGTGATTGAGCTAGGTGTCTGGCTTCTGTTAATTCTTGGAGACGATCGACTGCCGCTGGGACGTCTTCATCAATCAGTTGGATGTCGATTTGGGGGTGTATTCCAATGAGAAGTTCGTGGGGTGACTTTCGAGATGTGTTGTGTCTCCATGAGTTATGTGCAAATTCTGCCATGGGGAGGAGGCGTGCCCATGAGTGAGGTTGGTTCGACGTCCATGGTTGCAAGTACTGCTCGACCCAGGTGTTCATTCATTCCATTTGTCCGTCAGTGCGTGGGTGAAAGGCTGTAGACAGGTTTTGTTGAATTCCCATGTCTTTACAGATGGCGTGTGAAAAGTTAGATGTGAAGCGTGGGTCTCTGTCTGAAATAATCCGTTTGGGTAGTCCAAACCATGGCACAAGGTGTTGCAGGTATTCCTTAGCAACTTCCAGTCCTGTAATTGTTTTCATGCATGGGATGAATTTAGCTGCCTTGGAACACCCTTGGTCTACGATGGTGAGGATACTGTTGTATCCCTCCGACTTGGGTAAGTCCATGATGAGGTCCATTGAGACATATTGGAAGGGGCCGGCTTCCACGTTTGTGTCAAAACATTGGAGGGGTGCTTTCGATCGTGGGAGGTTGGTTTTGGATTCTTGGCATTTGGCACAGCCTTTGACGTATTCTTCCACGAATTCACGGAGTCTAGATCCCTCGTATGATCGTTTCACAAGGTCCCATGTGTTAGCAATGCTGGGGTGTCCACCAACAGGGCTGTCGTGGAGTCGTCTGAGGATCTGTCTTCGTGTTTCTAGATCGTCCTCGAGGAAGGTGCGTTTTGAAAAGAGGGTGTCTGGGAGGAGGATATGGGGTTCATCGGTATTCACCCTCTTGTTAAGGTCTGATCTCCACGATAGGAGGTCTGCAACGGTGTTTTCCTGACCAGGAATATGAGTCAACGTGTACATAAAATCTTAAAGAAAAGTGATCCATCGTGCTTGACGTCCTGTAATCTTGTGTGGTTCACGGAAGTATTGAAGGTTCTTGTGGTCGGTACGCACTTCAATAGGGTGTTGTGCTTCCAGGAAGAATGGTCGTCCACATTTGAAGCCAAAGACTACGGCAGCTAGTTCTTTATCATGGGTGTCGTAGTTCTTTTCCGCTGGTAGGAGGCTTCTGCTGTGGTATGCTATGGGATGAATGCCATTGTCAAATTCTTGGGCAATCACTGCCCCTAGGGCGTATCCTGATGCATCCGTCTCAAGAATGAAGTGTTTCGTCCAGTCAGGAGGTCTTAAAACCAGTGAGTGCGTGCAAATGTCTTTGAGACATTGAAATGCTTTCTGTTCTTTGGTCCCCCAGGACCATTGTCTATTTTTACATGTGAGATCATTCAGCAGCCTGGCAATGTCCGAAAATCGCGGGATGAATGCGTGATAAAAATTGCAGAAGCCTAAAAAGCTGCGGATTTCTTTGACCGTCGTAGGGGCGGGCCATCTGTGATGCCTTTTATCTTGACAGGGTCTATGCGTACTTGTCCATTGCCTATGATGACTCCGAGGTACTCAATTTCTTTTTGGTGAAAGTGACACTTCTCTGGCTTAAGGTAGAGGTCATGTTCCACGAATTTCTTGAGGACTTGCTCTATATGTTTTTGATGTTCGATTGGGTCATTCTGGGTGGCAATGACAAAGTCATCCATGTAGACTTTCATCCATCCTTCCCATATTTCTTCTACAAAGATATCATCGACCATAGTTTGAAACGTTGCTGGGGAATTTCAGAGGCCGAAGAACATGACGGTTGGTTTGAAGAGTCCTTCGCTGGTTTTGAACGCTGCCTTTCATTCGTCACCTTCCTTGATGCAGATGTTATTGTATCCCCATCGTACGTCAAATTTAGTGAACAATTCTTTGCCTGCTAAGTCGTGGATGAGGTCGGTTATCAGGGGGAGTGGGTAGCGATTGGGAACCGTGACGTCATTAAGTTTTCGATAGTCCTGTACTGGGCGCAGTTTCCTGTCCTTTTTGCCTACGAAGAAGAAGCCACAGGCATAGGGGGATTTGGATCGCCTTATCCTTCCTAGGTGTAGGTTGGTTTCAATAAACTCTTTTTGGGCGTTCTTTTCTGCCGGTGGCATGGGGAATACTCTGCAGTCAAGCGAGGCAGGGGTGTTTGGGACAAGGTCTATGGCATGGTCCCACTTTTGTCGCTCTGGGAATCTTTCCGATGCTTCTTCTTGGAAGACTTTGCCAAATTGGTGGTATTGGAAGGGGACAAGTTCTTGCCATGTTTTCTTTTTTGTCTGACTTTGCGCCGCAAGTTGTGTCGCTGTTGTGATTTTAGCGATTCGGAGTGATTGACTTTCTTCCAATTTAGTGATGGCAATGAGTTCGCCCTGTAGATTTCCTTGCTTCCAATCGATTTCAGAAGAGAAGGACTCAAAGAAGGGATATCCTAAAATGACATCGTCATCTCCAATATCCGTGACGAAGAACAGGTGATCATGAGGTTGTCCTTTATATTTGACAGTTAGGGCTACTCCTGTGGTTGTTTTTCCTGCTTGATTGGTTGTCCCATCTACGTTTTTTACCTGCCGAGGCCGTGCCAAGGGTCGTTCTTTTAGTTTGAGGCGTTTGACAAGTCAAGGGTGTATAAAACATTCTGTAGCTCCCGTGTCGAGGAGTGCCATCCTTGCAGCTCGTTTACTCTTTGTATGAATCAAGAAGCCAGTCTTGATATATTTATTTCTAGCAACATACAAGGAGTCAGTACTATAGGCCCGAATGAGAGCTGTTGCATTCAGGCCTCTTGAAAACCCATGTCTTCTCCTAGGGCTTGCATACTTTTTATAAATTCTTCCCTTTGTTCATCAGAGAATTGTTTTATAAAAGCAGCAGCTTCTTTAGGGGTATATGATGGAGGGGGTTCTTCAGGAGTGGACGTGTTATCGCTCACGGCATCGGTGGCTCAGACGCGCGGCTTCCTGTTCGGGCAGTTGCGAGCCAAGTGGCCCTGTTGGCTGCATTCAAAGCAGCGTCCTTCGCGCCGATGTTTTTCCTTTTCAGCATCGGTGGTGGCTTTGTGAGCAACAGCTGAGGTATCCATGGCATTTGGATCTTTCGGGGTGAAGCGCGAGTGGGAAAATTAGTTTGCAGAGGTGTTTCCTTGGGGTTTTCGCCAGAAAAAGCCTTGTTGTGGCTTATTGTTGTTTTGTTGTCGATTGTTTGTCACATTGCCGCCATAGTCAGAATGGATGGCGCATTTCCGCAGCCAATTCCTCTGGTGTCGTTGTGCCACTTTTGCCCACTGTTCGAACGTTTCGAGATTTTCGATGTCGATGCAAGTGTCGGTCAATGTTCTTGGAAGTCCCCGGGTGAAGAGGTGAAGCGCCGTTGGATCATCCAGGTCCATTCCCGCTCGATGTCCCAACCATTCGAAGTCTGCTATATACTGATTGACATTTTCTTTCTCCATCTTCAGTTTTCGTATTTTGTCTTGAGCCTGTTCGTGCTCGGCGTAGTCAACGAACGCGCGGCAAAAATCCGCTTCCAGCACCTCCCATACCATCATATCAAATGGGAGGAGAGTCGGGTCGCGTTCGACTCAATCGAGCCAGTCGTACTGGTGTTCGACCCATCCATCCGTTTTTGAGCCTCCAATGAGGGATTAGTGTTACCACGGCCCGGCTCAAAGTCAACTCGAAAGCCGGAGCCAGTCACGTGATCGACTGACTTGGCCAAGCTGATCGTGAGAAATTGGTCGGCTCTGGGAGTCATGACTTCGACTCAGCCGTGACTATGAGTCAACTCAAGCCGCTGGCAACCTCAAGTAGTGCTTCCTCCCTTCTCGCCCCTCTCTCTGTCCCCCTCTCTCACTCTCACTTTCGCTGCTTCCGCCCCTCTCCCCTCTCGCTCTTCTCTTTGTCACCGACTTCCTTCCTCTCGCTAACCTCTCTCTCCCTGTTGCCGCGCCCCCCTCTCTGTTGCCGCCATCGTTGCCCTTTGGCTGCCTGTCACACTCCCGCGCCTCTATAAGTGTCATCAACGGTGTGTCGCGATTTTTTTTTTCAGACTTCTCACGCTGACATTTTTTTATTTTTATTCTCTCCCTTCTCTCCCTTTTGTCGTCTGCTTCCCCTGTCCGCTTCCCCATCTCATGCAACGTGTCCACCCAAGTGGCACTGAGGGGCCACCGCGTTGACGACCGATGGCATCACGGCTGCGAAGGCATCGCTGTTGCAATTGTCTGAGCCCCTGACACCAGCGACTGGCACTAACGCAGGGCGTTGCCCCAAACCATTGCCCTCAAGTGCAGCATCACGCTGCCTGCCTCAATGCCAGCAGTAACGCCTCCCTCCCCGGTGCTGCTGTCCCCACGCCTTCGCCTCCATCACCACCTTTATCTGGTGCGTCAATTGAACAGGATGCCCATCGCCATCCACTCCCCTATCCTCATCCGCACCTGTCCCTGCGACTGCCCTTGTCTCAGTTCATTACTCCTTACCCAGCCACGACGCAAGCACCTGAACCTCTATCGACCTCTCCCCCTGACCTCCCAACTCGCTTTCCCAACACTCTCCCGTCGCACCACACCCCTTCTCCTGCATCCGCACCCACACCCGTACCCACTACACCTGCATCTACTGACACCAGTGCCCGCACCAGCTCCCGACACCCAAACCAACAATCCTACACGCGCCCACACCTGCACCAGTGCCACCCACAGTGCCCTCTCCAGCACCCCCATGAAAGCCCCCACAAACATCCACTCACACACCCGCACCGCTCTCATCTTTTCGGCCCTCCAAAATGTTTGACATTCCAACCGCGCCAGGACCAAGTGGAGCCTGTGGACTCGGAGCTCGCACTCCCCTGTCATGATCGCCAGCGTGATCACAACGGGCGGTGGCATCACGGTGAGTTCAGCGGCTTCGGCTTCAGCTCTGGCCAGTGGGGCCACACTCGGAGGCGGCAACGTGAACAGATTGGCTTGAGTTTATGTTTTTGCCCCACTTCCTCTCAATTGCTGTTTCATTCTGTATATCTCAATTCAGGTGTTATTTTACTTTGCTGACACTACCTACCAACTATGTAATACAATTGTAGATGATTGGGGTGGAAAAATAGAAAAAATAAAAAATAAAAATGAAAAAAAAATTTGTGCGGCTCAAGTTGACTCAGAGCTGCAGCTAAGTCGAAGCTGCAGCTCCAGCGCAGAAAACTTGGTCAGTCGAGCCATTCCCGGAAAAAGCTGCAACTTTCCAAGTCAGCTCGCGGCTAGCTGAGCTGCAGCAACACTATGAGGGATAGGAAGAATGCTGCACGTTTGAAGGGATCTCTGGCAATGGTGGCATCTCTGTTCATCAGGATGTACCTTTTGATTTGTGTGAGGAAAGCTATGGTTCGTCCTCTATCTCCATTATATTTTTCTGGGGGAATCCCTTCAAGTCTTACATTGTTTCGTTCAATAGGCTCATCTAACAAGTTTTCAAGGCCGACCGGGTCGTCGCCTGTTCCGCGTGGATAGTGCGGGGGGCGTTGCGGTGGTCCCCGCACCATATCAGTTGATTGTCTAATATTCGCGCGCATGTCCTCATCTCGTTCAGGTCTTGTTTCTGGTTCATCCTGGGGAATATTTGGGGGAATGAAAGATGTTTGGTACGGTGTTGCTGGTCTGGACAGCAGGGCAGATGCATCGATTGGCTCACTTGATTTGAGAAGTTCCGTCATATTAAGCTTTTCGTGAGGTTTGTGCATCAGTTTCAAAGCTTTCCGCGCTACTCATGTTGCAACGACTTCGTTATTCTGGCGTTCGATTTCAAACCAAATGCCATACGCATTTGTCAGGGCCAGTGTTACACCTTTGTAGGTGGTGTAATAACCAGTCCATGGGACGTTCGTTCCGTCTTGTTTGATGTGTTTCAGGTTTACTGTATATTTTTTGAGGATCGTATCTTCTCGTTC
The DNA here is from genome assembly GCA_003313945.1 of Lactifluus pinguis. Lineage (NCBI taxonomy): Eukaryota > Fungi > Basidiomycota > Agaricomycetes > Russulales > Russulaceae > Lactifluus > Lactifluus pinguis. The sequence goes on along the minus strand of QLPA01001935.1, from coordinate 5,528 downwards.
CAGCATGACTGGGAAAGGATAGCATAATTCCGCTAGGTCGTTTGCATGCTCAACATGCTTCTCGTAGAAGTTTCTCCATTCCTTCGGGGATTCCTATGGTGTATTGGATGTTGAAGCCATCGTTTGATAAGCTCATTCTAATGTCACAGTCTGGTCACCATGGCATTCGATTGTTCTGATTCTAAGTTGAGTGATGAAGCACCAGCTGCTTTTGAGATGTGAAGGTCCAAAAGGAAATAGGGGTAAGACTTAGTGCCGCTTTGCACAAGTCTTCTGAAGTTCCTTTGAGGGATGGAACAGTCCACACGCAGATGAGAAGGGAGAAGTAGCTCTGTTGAAGTCGCTAGGTAGAACACCAGATTCTACAGGAGAACGAGCTTAAGGCTCGTCTCAGAGGTATGACAAGCTTATATACACGTCCTATGGAAGGTGCTAGAGCGTTCAGATATACCCTGTATATGTGGAGAAGGTGACAGAAAGGGACAGAATGTAGTAGAATCATGTGGAAAGGGAGAGAATCATCCAACGTATCGAATGAGTCATACAAGCAAAAGGAAAGAGTGACGGTCACCCATGATCGTCACGATGTTATGTCACGTTCCCGTGACAGATCTCCTATCTCCATATAAGGAAACGGAGGCATATGGCACACCGTATACACGACCCACACCAATCATCAATAAGGGTGAAGAGGAGTACGAAATCGATGCCATCCTCGATGTAAGGAAACGAGGTAGAGGAGGAGGACTCCAATACCTCGTCCACTGGAAGGGATACCCTAACTCCAACAATTCGTGGGTCAAACACAAAGACCTAGACACCCCAGAACTTCTCAAGGAATACTATCAAAACTCTGCCACAGCTGGACAACCAAATGTATAAATACGACCTTAACTTCACCAATCATTCTCCATCCCACTTTCACCTACTCATTCTTCCGATGTCTTCCACTTCCTCCTCAGATGCCTCTACTCGTCCCACATCTCCTATCTACGATGGTCCTATGGACACTGAGATAGTAGGCAAAGGAAGAGTCATTTCTACCCACCTCCTCATCACCACTGACCTCAACCAGTTTGAAAGAGAGCTTCAGGCTCTTCGCGACAGTATCCCCGATCCAACCATTGACCTAGAAATCACGGAAGGAGGAACCATCGAACCTATCTTTCAACAGCAGATGCCATGGAGAGCATGGCGATCTGAAAGTGACGAAGACCGACGAGTTATGATGGCCTACCAAACGGCAGTCATTGGCACCACCCGTGATTTCCACCACATCCCTATACGATCCACCATGAGAGTCACTGGCCATGCCCCATATCCATTCCCCAATCAGACAGTTGCCACTCACTTCAGGTGGGCCATTGAACACATTGCTTACGTCCTTGAAGCCGCAAACATGTGGAACCTTCCTCTTCACCAAGCCATTCGGGAATTTGGACACTCAGACCCGCGTTACAGTGTGGGATCTACCAGAACCCATTCTCCTCCCCCTCTCATGATTCGCCCACGATCTGACATTACTGACCTTGTACTATGACACTTGAGGTCTTCAGCCATCGTCACCAGCCCCGCACCTTCAAATCACTCAGACCTTTCCCCCCTTCCTCCATCACCCACTGAATGATCCACCACTCCTCCAGGCAATACCCCCGAACTTTCCCTTCCTTCCCCTTCTTCTGACCATCCAATCTCCTCCGCCAACGAAGCAGTTGAAGCCCTGATCACCCACGACTTCGAACAAGCCCTTGCACAGGCCGAACGCGAGCAATGAGAACTACTACGCACCCCTACACTGGAAGGTCCCCAACCAGGTGTTCATCCAGGCCCCGGATGGAGACCCAACACAATCCTTCTAGGATGGAAACTCCCTAACGTCCCCAATGGGAACGGACTCTCACCCATTGCCTTTGTTCTGGTTGACATGACCGACAACGAAGGACCATCAGTCTTGGGGACTCAAGGACGGAACTGCCCCATCAAATGTCAACCCCTCCGTGCCACTTGCCATGCCTTCCCCCAGAAACCATTCACCCGTAAACAACGATTCTTATTCAGTGAGGACGAGGGACACACCCCCCTAGTAGACGCTACCCTCAACCGAATCAATGACATGACGCTGACTGCCAAAGTAAAACGGCACTGCCTCTATGTGGGGAAGATGAGGTGTATGGCTCGCCATATGGCAAGCCTTCGGACAAAGTACCTTCGTTACCAGGAGGAAGCATGGGAATGCTTTGAGGCCCTCGCGGACGCCAACGCCTTCAACCGCATCAACCCTCTCATCCTTAACGACGTCAGCACAGACCCAGCCATTCCTTATGAAGTTCAACTCGCAGGAATGAACATCCTAGAGGACCAATTCAATAACCAGCCTCGCCGTCGTGAAGAATTCTGCGAATGGTGCGGACACGACACTCACAACACCATCTACTGCAACTACCTGCGTCAATGTCAGTTCTGCAACAAGTTCGGACATGGAGAAGATGACTGTCATGCCCCTCATACCATGTGCCATAGAGTCATCCCTTGCTTGGTCAGTATCGACCACAAGTTTCGTGATAAGTCCCTCTGCCCATCTCGCTTCCATACCCAACCTCGACGACATGCCCCAGCCTACTGGGAAGTTTAGACACTAACAAGGGGGTAATGTCATGGGAACGTGATGTAACAACGTGACAGTCACAGGTGACTATCACTTTTCCTTTTCTGTTCACATGACTCATTCGATATGTTGGACGATTCTCCTACCTTCTATACGATTCTACCACTTTCTATCCCCTTTCCGTTGACCCCTCTATATACACAGGATCTCCCTGAACGCTCTAGTACCTTCTGAAGGATATGTATATAAACCTATCACATCCCTGAGACGAGCCCTAAGCTCGTTCTCCTGTAGAATCTGGTGTTCTACATGGCATCTTCAACAGAGCTGCTTCTTCTCCTCTCATCAGCGTGTGGACTGTTCCATCCCTCAAAGGAACTTCAGAAGACTTGTACAATGCAGTACTAAGTCCTACTTCTATTCTCTTTGGACCTCTGCGTCTCAAAGGCAGTTGGTACTTCGCTACTCAACTTAGAATCAGACGAACAAACGACACGATGACCAGACCATAACACCAAATGGGTTTTCCTGATGTCCCACACTCTGGAGTACAGGATTGCCCCAGGTCAGCAAATTGCATACCCCAAACCCCACCTTTACAGACCCTACCTGCAAACTCTAAGGGTGACCCTTACCTCTATCCAACACTACTTTAATTTGTCACCATTTAAGTGAATCTCCCACCAAAAGTTCATAATTTCAAGAAAAAGAAAATATTTTTAATTTTATTTGTGTAACTCAAGTCAACTTGAGCCACAGCTGCCACACAAATAAAATTAAAAATATTTTCTTTTTCTTGAAATTATGAACTTTTGGTGGGAGATTCACTTAAATGATGACACAAATTAAAGACAGGTTGGTAACATGTGTGACAAGTACTCTCTAAGTGGAGCCTGTAGAAACTCCAAAGTGATGCAACACTGCAGTAGCATAAACAGCATCAAAGAGCACATCAGGAGGCCGAATGGACTTATCGGCAGGGATGCGGGCTGCCGAGCCAGAGAGACTGGCCTCGTGATAGCTACGCTCAAAGAAATGGCTTGTAAATCTTTCTTGCGCTTTGTCTGCCAGTGCATTCGAGTCGACATCAGTCGTGTCCATAGCAAAGTTTGGTGTCTGCTCAGAAAGCTGTCAGCTTCCGGTCATGTGCAGCATCAGATTTAACAGATATACCTTCAACAAGGCGAAATTTCTACCCAACAGAAGACGAAGGTTTAGAGTGAGGAACAAACCGTTGCGGACATCATCGACGTTTCGTACAATGTCGTTGACGCTACTGGAGTCTCGACGTCGGTGTGTGGAGAACGACTCGATATACTGCCACCGACGAGATCGCTGTCAGCGAGGATAATGTCATACAGGAGTTCCATACCATGTCACCCTTGCTGTAGGGAAGAAGGTTTGCAGCAACGCAACAAAGAGCGAGATTTCCTGTAACCACACAACTCTCATCCCGGTCCTCCACCTCCGCGCGGAAATCATCCCAACGCGTGCCCGTCCGACTGGGAGTTGTTGTACTTGTGTCGGAAAGGGTTGGATCGATTGGGAACATCCGCCTCTTTTCTGAGTCGGAGGTATGGTAATAAAGGTCGATGGACACAGTAGAGAGGGCAGAGTCATAGTCGATAGGAACAGGGCTGTGCAAGTCATATTCTGTGCAGAGGTCGCCACGGGCTCCGACAACGCTTCCCGTAGCGTAGCGGATCCATTTGTAAGGCTTTGACGAAAATCTCAATTCATTCAGCCTGCTGACAGGGAAGGCTAGACATTTCCTCCACTCCCAATTGGTCGGATCGACATCAAGCTTGGTGTCTGGCACAACTACCTTTGGGAACTGGGAATAGACAGAAATAATAGCTGCGAGTTTGGGCATGACTGGGGACGGGGCGTGGAGGTAGGTCGTGTAAGGTGTATACAGTATAGGACTTACCGACTCGGACTCCGGCTCACCTTTGTTACATCACGCGATCCATACACGTCAGTGGTAACAAAAAATGACATCATTCTAGTCTTGTCACAGCTGCTCGCTTTCAAGGATCCCAACCCACCCAGTTTTCCCATCCACTTAGCCATGGACTGGAGCACAAGGCAGAATAAACATACCATTACCTCCTTTTCCCCCTTTTCACTGTCACGGTCTCGCCCCTTTTCTCCGCGAGCGCTGAGTACTCATGTGCAACCACCACAGAGAGTATGAAGTCGTCATCAGGCAGGAAGGATAACGTCTGAATTTCTAGTACCCAACTGAAGTTCTGAACTGTCCGGAATCACGATTCTCCACTCCATAAAAGAAATAGCATACAAAAATACATACATTTTCAGTTCAAACATAACATCATTCAAGCAACAATTTCACCGAGAGCGACTTCCTCCTTCTCATTCACATCTTTGGGCTGAACGCGGGGTCTACGATACTGAGTGCGCCAGCAGCAGCGCATATGCACTTCATCCACTTTCGTGTGGCTTCCTGCTCCAACTTGATCCGAAGCTCCAGCTGCACGATAGCCGGGTCAGTGCTTTCGTTCTCTGCAGCCTGCATCGCAATAAGGTCCATATGGACACGGGCGAGGTCCTTGATGTACCGATGCAGCCCTGCATTAGACGGCGCTGGCGTGATCTCGAACGCACGGTCATTCTCTCCACCCACGTCAGCGAGTATGGAAACAGCGGCAGAGTCACCAACCCAGGGGACAGAGGCAGTCGAGAAGGATACTTCGAAGCCGTTGTAAGAGAGGTCGACGGAAGTTGGTGCCTTGAAGCTGCGCTGTATGGATTCGAAGAGGGACGATACGAGTTGAACGGCAAGGTGGGAACGAGAAAGCATAGGGTTGGAGGGAACATTCGAGGCAGTCGTGCTAGCAGCGGTTGCGACAGCTATCGGTTGGGCGGAAGTGTCGGGTTCCCTGGGAACACCCACGGTGCT
>QLPA01001933.1:4289-21741 GCA_003313945.1 Lactifluus pinguis | reverse complement strand
GGGGGGGATTACCGGCTCTGACCGGCACCGACGAGGACGGTACGAGACTCGACCTCGAGGACATGATGTGCCTGTTGCGCGGAGAGGTTCAGGTTGAAGGGGGAATTGGGCGCTGGTCGAGCGGCCTGTGCGAAGAAAGACGGTGCGGAGGCAGTCTGCGACGCGGCAAGGTAGAACGGGTCGGTGTTTGCAAAATGAGATGGTGACCCTGATAAGCCCGGTATGTTATCGTACGTTGGGGGGGGAGGTGGGGGCGGGGGCATGGGGAAAGGCTGGCCCGAAGATACCGGACGATACTTTTGCGGCTGTTGTCGCTGTGCCAGGGGCGCGTCAAATAGGTGGTTTGGGGTGTGCGCGTTTAGGAGATCTTCGACGGTCTGCTCGTCTTCCATTTCATCGTCTACATCGCAATCGTGAAGAGGGGGAGGGGCTACATAAGGGGCGGGATTTTGGCCCCTGTATCGAGTAGCATCGTCCCATTCCCAATGAAAGGATGCAGTAGCCGAGGTCGGGGTCGGGGTATTGCACGGTTGCGCGTAGCTGTTGCGACGTGTAACACAGTGTACACCGGATTGACTTTGCGAGGGGTAGTATATCACTTGTGAAAGCTGGGACTGGATGTAATTTTCTGGATTAACGAGATTTAAGGGAAGGGGAGAGGAGGGAGGAATTACCTGAAGAGTTGCGATATCCATAGCCTCCTGTGATACATGACTGGCAGAGAGAGAGGATACGAGATCATCAATAGAAATGCTCATTGGAGAGGGAGGGGGGAGGGGAAGAAGAGAGCTGAGAGTAAGAGAGATGAAAAGGGTTCGGTCGGTCGTTCACTGGACACCGTGACTCTTCAGCATTGGTTTTTACCCCTTTTGGTGACTACTGGCATTTGCCACCACCTTTCTCCGCTTCCCCGGTTTATGGGTTCTCGACACTCCCATCTGGTGTCAATCAGCCCCACCGAACTTCACGGAAAATAACAATACTGTACTCGTGTATTTGTTTGTGGATCACAATCTGATCTACCCCAACCCGGGGTATCAACTAAACAACCGACCTTTTGTCACTGCCTCGCACCGGACTGTAAATGCTGTTTATTCGGTTTCTGTGTTCTTGACACACAACTTACATGCCGTCTGAACGTGCTCCAAGTCTCGACCGACATCGGCTGCCTAGTCGCTTCCTGCCCGTATCCATGCCGCATGGGACGTCCTTTATGATTTCGCAAAGCGCCACGCGAAACAAGTCCTCATTCGGTTACTTCGGTGCGTAGCTGGCTCTTTTACGCCGTAATGTGGCCTTGTTCGACGCCACTGGCACCGGCCCAATTAACCGGCTACTCTCCCTGCCATGCCGTAATTAGTTCTGATTTATGATATGGCACCTCCGCCTGTTTCTGGTGCCAACGTTTTCGCCATCAAAGCCCTTCTGATCATCTCGTACGACCTATCTTGATGATAGACGAATTCCTGTCCATCGCCTCCGAGCAAGAACTCGTTGCACATATCATACTCTAGCCAAAACGTCAGAAAGGGTTTTCCAGATCAATGATAGACATCCGAGAACGTGTCCTGAGGGAAAGACAAGGGACTTCCCAAACATCCGGTCATGCAACCATGAGGCTGTAGTGAGTGGAAGGCCACAACGATCATTACCCCCACTGTGGCTCACTACCCTGCACTTGAAGGCACTCTGTTGTCCTGCAATGGGAATCGGACCGAGCAACACAGGCATCTACGTTTTATTATTTTTACATACATCGATGGCCATGGGATGGTTGAACATTTAAAGTGCTGTTGATAATAATACGATATTCGAACCATATCATTCAAGATAAAACTGGGGAGGTGTACACGTGTACATGCGTCTACAAGGGTACGAGCTGGAGACTCAACCCGAGCATGTGGCACCTCGCAAGGTGCGATCTTCTTAGTCGCGATGTGTGACGGTGCAAGATTGTAACCTTTTCCATCGCGCGCGCTCGTCAAGATGCGACACCTGCCACAATGCTGTACCCAAAAGCAAATCGCACAGCCTGTCTGTCTTTCAAATGTTAACCCGCATATCATTGCCCCCGGGTCCGGGTAATGCTCGGCCCCGCCTGCACGAGCCATCATATTCTTTATACTGTAAAGCATTGGCAGTAGGAGAGTAAAACGTACAAGCCGTCAACCTCGTTCTACTTCGCTCTCCACGTCATACTCATAATCTCCCCAGTGGCGGGTAAGGCCTGGACAGAACTGACATCCGTCAAATAAATCCCTCAAGCACAAAGCCCGAGCCGAGAGCGCTCACGACTACCATTACCTCTGCTCCAGGAAAAATTTCCTCGGGATCAGTCGGCGCGGCTTGGAGAAGAACGAAAAATTATGGCGTTCGGACTATGATACTAGGGTGCAGTAAAACAGGCTATGAGGAGACGCCCAGCGCTGAACGTGAATAATGGCCAGGAACCCGAGCGTCGAAGTGGACCCAGGCTGATCACCTCTATCTATTGGCTTTCGTCCGTGCAGACTTGGAGGTCCCTCCTTGGCTACTGTAGCGTCTGGGGTTGAGACCGTGGTCCACCTACGAATGGAGATTAGGTGACCGTCTATGTCCGCAAGAACGACGACGTCACGCAGGAGCACCTGCGACATCTTCTGTTCTTGCATGTCCTCATCTTGCATCCATGACGTCCGCGGAGTCAACGACTGTCAAGCCGCGCTCGAGTTTGACGGACTGCAGCTAGTTGCGCTACCACCGCAGACACACGCTCCTCACGCTATCGATTAATCAATTAATTAAGAACATCTCCGCCCGCCAGCTCCGATAGACGGATGCCACGACGTGGCAGGTTCAGGCGCGTTGGTCAAGTTGCTCTTGCCAGCATGGGAACGGCTCTGCAACAGCGCTTGATCTGGCATCTTCAATGTAGAAGGGTGATGCGCGGGGGCTGTGGCCATGGGTATTTTCGGGCTGCATCCCAAACCGAACTCTTCGACTAGTGAAGGAGAATAAAGTCAACGCATCAATGTCGCTGAACACAAATACAAAGCCCTTTGACGCCGCCTCGGGCCTGGGTACTTTTATTCTCTACTACCTGGCTGCAATTGCAGCACTCCATGGCCACCAGGTCGCGAACATCGAGTATGAGAAGGGTGAGGTTCCGTCCAGTGTGCAAATAGTGTCATCATGGCTACACCTTCGTCCTGCTACCAGTCACAGACTTATTCTCGCTCATTCAAGAATGCGTCTAGCTCTTCATCTAGCTCCTGCTGGCTCTTCCTCGGCCTCCCATATCGACTAGGCATCTCCCCGTCTTCTGTTCGGCTGCCCTTCCACCTCGGACCTCGGCCATCCTCTCCGGCTAGCCTGCGTTGTAGTCTCCCTGTTTCCCTTGGGCTTGTCATACGGGATTCTAGACCCTTCTTCCAAGAGCCGTTGTCAGCACAGTGTGCACGTATTTGCGATGTTCGCTCCAGCAGCGTCTTCTCCCTGTTCTCCTTCTCGATGTAATCCGCCCGCATCTTTGATGGAGGGCTCGCAGAGCGAGACTCCTCGCCAGACGAATCCTCGCGCAGGAACGCATCCAATTCCTCATCGAGCTCTTCTTGTCTCCGCCTCTTTGCCTCTTGTGCGTCTTCCCTTCTTGCCTCCCCACTTTGTTGCCCCTCCACGCCGTGCATGCGATAAAACTCGCTCCGGCTCCGGGCTCCACGTTTTTTCACGTCCGTCGCCTCTGCCCAGCGTAAAAGTAGGGTACCCTTGAGGCCCTCGCCCTTGCCTAGACTTGCGTCGATGCGCTCCTTGGGCGGCCAAAATGCCATTGGGATAGATTTGGCATGCACAAAGCCGCGCTCGTCGGGCATTTCCGATAGTGTTCGTTGCAGTCGAGATAAAGCCGATGTTGCGGCGGCAGAAGAAGCAAAGAGAAGAACGCAGGTGGTGTCGTCGACCCATTCGAGTCCGAGCGGTTTTGCGTCAAAGTGCGTGACGTACTCGAATATACGTTTCGTAGGCAAGTGCGCGATTGGCTGGCCATGTAAAAGTAGGGCGTTGGGCCGTCGAGTGTTGTCATCTGAGAATGGGTTCATGGGTGAGGATTAGATGATTGTTGAGGGATAGTGTTGAGGATTATACTTTACCTGTACTCATCTCCGGTTCGTTCGCAGCCTCGAATTGTTCCTCTTCGTCTTCGCGTTTCCTCTAATACAGTAATAATGATTTGTTTGAGGCGTCATAGAGGTCGGACATCTTCATTAGGGCCTTCGGGGCGGATTTCAATGACATTGTCACACTCGCACCTTGCTTCCGCGGGTGACGTTCGCCTCTGAGAGCAAGTAGACTTTGTTGCGGCCGATTCGGTCGGCCAGTGGTAGAGTTGGTGAGGCCTCTGCAGGAGAGGGCAGTACTTGGTCTTCATAAGCAACGTCTTGGTTATAAGAAAGAAAGTCTGGGGAGAAGCCATCGTTTTCTGGGAGTATGTCCATCGAGGTTGAGCGAGGATGGTGAATATTTGGGATGAGTTGAACGAGGCTTTTGTTTCGAATTTCCGATTTATAATAACTCAGAGTGAGACGGTCACTCACGACCACATCCCTCACCACTCCCCTTTCCACAACAGCTCTGTATTCGTTCAAACTTGGGTCTGGGATTTCATGGAAGTCATCCAAAAAACTCGGGCCTTCCTCTCCAACTGGTCAAAGTCTGGAGAGGCGGATTGGTACGTCCAAACCAACCAACCTGGTCATTGTCTCGGCCAACCACCTTTCTATTCTCTCCCACCCAACAAACTTACACTCTTGCATCGGGTTTTTACAGCCGAAAATACCTGACACAGCTACACTCCACACCGGTCGACGCCAATGCCGTCGACGCGCTCGCCACGGCATACCACACCCTCCTTTCTGCCACGCTCTCCCTTTGGCCTCCCAAGCACCCTCTCACACCGACCGCATTCGCCTCATTCGTGAAGAGCATGTTGCTCAGCCTGCCATCGTCGTCCCAGGACGCGCCGTCGCCGGCCGCCACTACGCTCAGCGAGCTCCTTGTCGACACCATGTGGTCAATAGACTCGCAGCTGGACGACGTCATTGCGGACTCCAAAGCCACCATTGCGGCGCAAGCCGAAAAGGAGAAGGAGAAGGAGAAGGAGCAGGTTAATGGTCAAGCGGACGAGTCGGGTGCCGTGTTGAGCAGGGACGCGGCGACTAAGGACAAAGCGACGCTGCTCGAGCTCGTGAAGCTACTTCTGGTGCGTCCGTTTAGTTTTTCGACCTTCTTGCTTTTGGAGGACGAATCTCTTGACCATTTCATGTGTAGAAGGACGGTGTCGTAAATGCAAGCCTTTGCAGAGAACGGCTAGACATGTCACTTGTCGCAGGTGTGGGCCTCATCTCGGACAAGCCCTCTTTCGATAAAAAGGAAGTACGAGCGCGTACAGGCTTGTTGTACGTATCATTAGTAACTTCCCTTTTCCCACTTCCCCGTATTGATGTTCGTGGTTTTGCAGCTACAAGCAGAACAAATTCAACCTCCTTCGCGAGCAGTCGGAGGGTTTTTCCAAACTCATCACTGAGGTGACTAGCGCCCTACCTCCTCCACATTCTCCTGCCACTGCCCTTCCTTTGGATCCATGCTCCATCGCCCCAGAACGCGTACAGCCTGTTTGGGAACGAATTGTTAGTCTCATCGGATACTTTGACCTCGACCCAAACAGGGCCCTTGATGTCATCCTCGACCTCTTTTCCGCGTATCTCACGACCCATTGGAGCTTCTTTCTCGTTTTATTCAGCCTGTCGCCTTGGAAAGGTCAGTGCGGAAATTTCGCATGGATCAACGAAGAGAGGGGCGAGTCGATGAAGGAGGAAGATTGTATTTCAAAGTACAAGGGCAAGAGTTTGGACGAGGTTTTGAGTATGGCTGAGAGTAAGGATTCGTCAAAGACTCTGCCCGCCCAGTCCACGCCTCGCGTTATGGCACAGGTACTCGGCTTCAAATTCCGTCACTATCAGGTTCGTCGCACCCAAATATCATGCAAGCAGTTGAATTCAAAGCCGGTCAGTCACCCGATGTCACAGAGATGACGCCTCGTCAATTGTACCTGTCTGCCGCCCTCCTTATTCGAGAGGACTTCATTACCCTCGATCACCTTTATCCACATCTTTCCCCTACGGACGACGACCTGAAGACAAAGGGGTATAAAGCATATATGGCTTCCATCGATGCCCGTATCGACAACGCCAAAGTCTCTCAGCTTGCTATGGCTGCACCTCTCGAGTCTTCATCTCAACCAAGCTCTTCTCGCATCGCACCTCCGCCACCAGAAGCAAAGAAGCCCTCGCCTGTTAACTCAACATCCGAACCGAAAGAGCCACCCAATCAAAAGGTCGGCTTGCTTGTTGCGCTGCTATCCGTTGGTGCACTCCGACCTGCTCTCGTGCTTCTTACCAAGTTCCCCTGGTTGGTCGATGCCCACCCAGAGATCGCAGATCTACTCATCCGCGTGATGAAGCACTCGCTAGCGACATTGTACGATCAGCATCTTGTCACGAAACCGCGCAATCCATCGAATCTTCAACCTTGCGCACGCTGGGGTGCCACTGGCGTGGTTCCCGCACCTGCCCGCAAGTTTATGCTAACGCTTTGTGCCCCAACACCACCAGGAACAAGCACTGCGGACTTTGTCTACTTCTTCCCGTTTTGGGCGGACCGGATACCCATATGTAGTACGCTGGAGGATTTAATAGACGTCATCGAGCCGCTAATGGCGTTTGTGGGGCTTCACATCTCCCGCGATCCCGTATTCTTGACGAAATTCGCGAGGTTGGGCCGGTTGCATATTACGTCGACGGTGCGTCGACCATTTCTAGTCACGTTTTGGACAAGCCCCTGCTGACCGATTGCCAGCTTGATATTGACCCGACGACGAAGAAACCTATTGGATCACCCAAGTCGGAGCACCCCATCTCCAAATTCTGGCACAAGATTCTTCGCGTCTATTTCCTGCCGGCGCTCCCCCTCATCCGTGGCAACGCGGTGTGCACCGTCGAGATTTGGAACGTGATCCGCCAGTTCGAGACTACCGTACGATGGAAGCTATACGGCGAGTGGAAGACGCGTACGTACAAGACACATCCAGAGCTGCGCGTTCGCGCTGTACAGGTGGACCGGGAGTCTAAGGGCGTCCTGCGGCGTCTGTCGCATAACACCATTGATACATTGAGTGGGACGGTCGCGAAGATCGCGCACAGCAACCCATGTATCTTTTTCGCCAATGCTGTCAACCAAATTATGGCATACGACAATCTAGCGAGTGTTGTGATACAGGCACTGAGGTATGCGACGAATATGGGCTTCGATGTACTGGTGTACATCATCCTGGACGCGCTAGCAAATCCGCACAAGGAACGAGTCAAGGACGATGGTGTGAACACGTCGGACTGGTTACAGAGTGCGTTCATGGATGTCTTTTATGGTATGGTGTAGGCTGATGCGTTTGCTTTACAGGCCTCGCTTCCTTCACTGGGATGCTCTTCCGGCGCTACTCGGCGGACCTCTCACCGCTTCTCAGATACATTGTGCATCAACTTTACGCGGGCCAGACTACGGAAATCGTCGTCCTACGCGAGCTCATCTGGAAGATGGCCGGAATTGAGCCTCTGCCGACCCTCTCCGAGACCCAGATTGCTGCCATGGCTGGCGGCCCCACACTCCGTATTGAGGCAGTCGCCTCTTCAGCGAGGGGTGCACGGCTCGACCCTGGCGATGCTGTCCTTAAGGGCCCACTGCGTCTCGGAAAAGCGTTGCTAGACTCGCAACTTGCGCTCCCGTTACTCGTGCAGGTTGCGCAGCAGAGACAATCAGCCGTGTACAAGATCCCCGACGCGCATTTAAAGTCGCTTGCTAGCTTATATGATACCGTAAGCCTTTTCTCGCTGTGTGCCACTTTTTTGGGATGATCCGATATTGAGACACTGTTTGGTTGGACAGACTCATGGCGTTTTGCTTCAATATCTGGAGCTGCTGACTTCGCCGGCTGTCATTCAGTCGGAAGACTATGCGCAGAAAGTGGTGCCGACCCTCGCCGATCTGGGCGAGAAGTATGGCATCTGCCTACCGATCTGCATGCAGATCATCCGTCCTATATTGCATTCGAGTCTATTGGCTACTGCGCTGGCTGCAGAGGAGCAGGAGCGCGTCGCCAACGAGGAGGCAGAAAAACGGCTCAAAGCAGCGCTTGCCGCGAAAAGAGACCCCAGCATCGCAAACTCACGTATCGCATCGCCTGCGGTTGGAGATTCCGGCTCGTCTGAGACGCCTGCACCTGTAGAAACCAAGTCTGGCACTCAAGACGCCAAACCATCAGAAGATGTTGTAATGGAGAATGGTGATGGGCAGGTACAGACCATCTCGCCTGCACCTGAGGTCAGTGGATGTCATGCCATGTCATTATTTTACCTCATCGAGTTGCTTTCAGAGCCCATGGGTCCCCGAGATCAAGCCATTGTTCGAGGACGTGAAGAAGATTGCTCCCAAGGCTGCGTACGATGTCATCGGGTCAGTCACGCCGAAGCAACGCAAACCAGTCGCTCATGTGTATCTAGACCAGGATTCTACCTCACGTTCTGGCAGTTGTCGACATACGATCTCGCACCGCCTGCCTCTCGATACGAGGAGGAAGGAGCTGCCCTGCGTTCGCTCAGCCGCCAAGAAGATTCCAAGTACACCATGGCGGATCGTTCTTCCGACAGGACGAAGCGTCAAGGAGCGCAGGCCCACCGTGCCCGGAGGGATCGATACGCCCAGTCTGCGCAGACGCTTGCGCAGGAACTCAAAACGCAGGCGGCGTCACGGCGGTTCACGATCAAGCGGCTGGGGAAGGAGAAGACACACTGGTTCTCGCACAGTCCGAAGGCGGCGGCATTGGCGTCCGCCATAATTGAGCATTGCATACAGCCGCGTTGCTTGCTGTCGCCTATGGATGCGGACTACTGTGCTCAAGTCATCAAGGCCATTCACATCATGGGCACCCCCGGATTTAGCACGCTGATGGTCTATGACAGGGTAAGTCAGACTGACAACTACGCTTTATTTTGCGATCCGTCTACATGTATTTTCTATTGTCAGCTTCTTGGGGATCACATCAAAGTTGTCGTTTTCTCGTGCAGCGAGTATGAAGCCAAGAACTATGGTCCGTCAAGTCTTTGCCTTGCCGAACTAGATTCTAATCTTACCTCTCGCCTCTGTGTAGGACGGTTCTTACTTGGGATACTGACCGACTTGTACAAATGGTTCTCGGACGAGGCCTCGTACGAACAGGACAACCGGACCAAGATTGGGGGGAAGATCCACTACCTACCCGGTTTCCAGCAGTCCTGGTCACCAAAGTTCCCTGTAGAAAAGGCGTCCCTTTTGACATGGCAGAATTTCCAGCAAGTCTTGAGAAAGTGGCATCGAAAGCTGTTCAAAGTGGGTGATCTCGCGATCATTTACCGACTTGACCGATTCGATTGTCAATAGTCACTGGCCGATTGCATCAAGACGAACGAGTTTATGCATGTCTACAACGCCATCATTGTCCTCAAGGAGATCCTGCCTGTCTTCCCACTGTCGGCAGTCATTGATCTGACTGGCCCGCCGTTGAATCAAGTCATCGAAACATTCATTGAGAAGGAAGACCGTGGTGATTTGAAAATTCTGGCTAGGGCGTACGTAGCTTATCAATTTCTAATTCAGTTCCTGAATTTGACTATGGGCGATCAGGTACCATGCTAGTCTCAAGAAGCGAGAACATCTTTGGGCCCCTGCGAATGGACTGTCCAAGGTGAGGATCCCCGAACGTCGGAGCGAGATCCATTTTGACCTCGAACCACGCAGAAGACCGCTGCTCCTTCTCCTCGACCTTCCACACCCATCCCTCCGCAGCCTGTCGGTGACAAAAAGAAGGTCGTTGAGGCTGCACCTCCGTCCTCTGAGAGATCCACACCGTCGGCGTCTAGGGTCCAACCCCAACCACCGAATGGCACAGAGAAACCAAGTGGAACGTCCTCAGCAAAACCCGCCGCTGAAAGGTTCGCAGTCAGACTGCGGGCACCCATTTCTTCCCTTCTGATTATCTTCACAGCATCCCTCGTCCAGAGGTCGTGAGGCGGGTACGCACGGAGCCAAGGGGAGACACACCAGGGCGATCAACCGTTAACGGGAACGGTGTTGACTCCTCAAAGTCGCAATTTATGGATGTCGACAAGCCAGCAGCCCCGAATAAGCAAGAAGAGGTCATCGACAGTGGCCGTCCCTCGCCGACTCCCGGGCTCCGTGCCGACGTTCCCGCCAACACTTTGCACAAGAACGTTTTACTCCAGAGCAGAGACAGCCCACCTACGCCTCTCCTAAACACACTCTCTACAAACCTTCCCCCAGCGAAGCAGCCTCCACACTCGCCACGCACTGGCCATCGACTTGTGGAGGAACGATCCTCGCGGTCTGACGCTGCGCCAATGCCCCCGCCGATTG
Organism: Lactifluus pinguis; assembly: GCA_003313945.1. Classification (NCBI taxonomy): domain Eukaryota; kingdom Fungi; phylum Basidiomycota; class Agaricomycetes; order Russulales; family Russulaceae; genus Lactifluus; species Lactifluus pinguis. Next base: position 11,247 of record QLPA01001933.1, on the reverse strand, counting down.
CACCTAGCCAGACTGCTTCTGCGCAAGAACTACGCGAGACGGCAAGGCAGTCCATACGCCGTAACGAAGAGCAGTCAGATACAAGAGCCATGCCTATCGAGGCTCGTGGTGAAGCGCGACTTAATTCACCTAGCTCACGGAGACGATCGCAGTCCCCACCGACGCGACCAGGTACTCGGAACCCGAGCACGGAAAGCCGGACGAGTGGCGAACGACTCACGGATCGTGCCGACGTGGACCGGGTTGAGGATCGACGCGAACGCGAAAACAGTCGACAAGATGCGTACACTACTGAGCGACGCGAACACCGCCGTGAACGTTCAGAGCGAGATCGTGAACGCGAGCGTGGTAGAGACCGACATGGAGACCGAGAACGGGATAGGGATCACCGCGACCGCGAACGAGACCCTGAGCGGGATAGAGACAGCAGACGCGAGCGTGATCGGGACCGCGATAGGGAGAGGGACCGCGACCGCGACCGTGAACGGGGTGATCGGCACCGACGAGACGAAAAGGATCGGGATCGGGAGAGCAGGAAAGATCGCGATGTCAGCGGCCGAACGGTGCTGCCCGCTGAAGATCGTAATCAATCCGCTCGTCTAGGACATCGCTCCGCCCCGTCTACAGAGGAAACGCTCGGGAAGCGAAGAAGACCAACGGATGATGACGTATGTGTTCCCCTCTTCACGGAGCCAATTGCCAAATTTACCTATATCGTGCTCTTATTGACAGTCCGACCGTGTCTCGAAGCGCAGCTCTCGTGAGAAGGGTCGCGAAGATCGCAGCCGGCGGACTTCCGACAAGGACAAAGATCATGAACGTACGCGGGAGTCGGATCGGCGACGGCGAGATCGCGAGGAAGATAACGAGGGACGTCAGGCACCCCCAGAAAAGGTGCGAGCCAGCTCTGTCGCTTTTAGCGTAGTGCGCCATGCCCCCAAACTGACATGTCTCATTTTCCAAGCCTTCCGACAAACGCGTGTCTGACGATGGTCCTCAGACACCCATCCCTCTACCACCGACGACGCCATCGGCACCACGGGCTATGGCGACCAACGAACCGATGAGGAATGGAAAGCCAGATACCGGAGTACGTGAGCGTGAACGTGAGCGCGAACGTGAGAGAGAGTGGGTACCGCGCGAGAGCGCACAGCAGCAACAGCAACAACAGCAGCAGCAGCCGCGTCATCATCGGGAACGCGAGCCCCCGACACTGCACCCTCGGGATATGCCACCCAGTGGCTCAAATCCCGCCATATTGAATGCATCATCGCCACTTGCCGAGTCGGGCTCTGGGAGCTTTTTGTCGAGGATCGGCGGACCATATCGCTCACCTCCGACGGCCTCTAGCTCTTTCCGTTCTGATATCGGGGAGCAACGCAGTTGGCCGCCAGAAGACGAATGGGATGGAACTCGTAAACGGTCCCTTTCTGGTACGCATCGCCCACTGTAAAAAAATTTAAAGAAACTGACTTGTTGTTGTTGTTCTGAACACGTAATGATTCATGACAGATCGAGAGAAGAGCTCTATGGAAGATGTGTCTGCAGGCTTGGTCTCAGACTCGCAGCTGCCCAAGCGGCCACGTATTAACCGGAATCGGTATGTCGCAACCCAACCAACTCATGGTCTGGCAAAAAAATTATTGCCGATCGACCCGGGAGCGAACGACAAGCCGCGGCCGGGACGCAAGGACTATGATTAGCATTAGCGTGCTCTATCGGCCCATTTGATTAACCGCCACTCCGAATGTAGAAACAAGTACAGTACTTGATCTTCCTTTTGTCCCTGCCACCCTCTCGCCACCATTGAATTACACATTTTATAGCATCTACTACCATGGATCAGTCCCAACCGTAATGAGAAATCTCCGCCGCGGACCACGTTGATATATACATGATGCGAGTTGAATCGCACCAAGACAATAAGTCATCGGCTACCGTCTTATGAGCGTGAGGAATTCCTCCCGGACTTTGTGGTGTGTGCGGAAGCAGCCAAGCATACACGAGGTTGTGGTGATCGAACCGGGTTTCTGAACGCCACGCATGGTCATACATAAATGACTTTTTTTTTTTTTTCACGAGGAGGTGAATGAAGGGGTTAGAGAGGGACGTAAGTGAGGGTAGCAGTGCGGGTGTGAGGGACGTACGTAGCCTCCATGACGACTGCGACCCCGCGAGGTTTGATTGCTTCCTGTACGCAAAGGGCTATCTGTTTGGTAAGGCGCTCTTGGACCTGGAGACGTCGACTGAATGTCTCGGCGATACGCGCGAGTTTTGAGATGCCCAAAACGAGATTATTTGGGATGTATCCTATGGCAATCTGCGAGTTTGGAGCACGGGGGGAGGGACGGGATGCTGTAAGTGGCCAAATCGTCGGGATCGGGGAACGTGATTACGCGAAGGACGAACCTTGCCTGTGAAAGGGACCAAATGATGTTCGCACAGGCTTGAAATGTCGATGTCGCGAACCAGGACCATCTCGTCATGGTCCTCTGCAAAAATGGCATCATTGATCACGTCTGCACGGGTAGAGATGGCCTTCGTTATGGGTCGAAAACATAAAACAGGTGGTAGGGTGATGATCATACCTGCCAGACGCTCTTCGTACCCTCTCGTCATCCACATCAAGCTCTGGGCGTATCGTTCAGGTGTGCGAAGGAGGCCCTCTCGATCTGGATCTTCGCCGATGCATTCGAGTACGGTACGGACGGCAGCGGCGAGTCTAGTTTGACTGGCAGCTTTCTCGGCAGGGGTGGCATTGACACGAGAAAGGGTGGACTTTGCTATTGGATAAATTAAGGATGGTTAGACGGAAGAAATGGCAAAGGAGAGAGAAGAGAAGACTGACCAGGCCAGCCGAGACCGTTGACATCAGGGAGTGGACTATTCCGATCTGGGGGTGCGGTAGGGGTAGATACACCGGAAGGAGGACGGAAGCCGTAACCATCATGAAGAGGAGTAGCCTTGGAGAGGGATGACGGAGGGGGGTCTTGATGATGACGAAAATCACCTCGGTCTAGACGACGAAGAGAATGTGCGAGTAAATCATCATCGAAATCGCCGTGTGATTTTTCTGATTCTGATACTCTTTCTGTTTCTGTTTCTTTTTCCGGTTCCGGGTATGAATTCATTGCTCAAGAAAGTGGGGACAGAGGACAGGATTGTGGTGTACGGGCGCGGGCGGGACCCTAACCGAAACCGGAGATTTGAAGGTAGCCAGATTTTGGTTACAGTAATGCCATTTTTTTAAGCTTCTGTGATCGCTCTCCGACTGTCGAACCCCAATCGCAGTCTTTCTCCGACCGATCCTCCATGTTTGGCGTTTACATTTGAGGAAGTTTGATACCGAGGATGGAGAGTTGTCCCCCTTCTTTCATCATCACCTCCGCTCCCTTCTTTTTCTCTCTTTTCCCCCCCCTCTCATTCCCCCCTTCCCCCCCTGACATGACCGACGGACACAGCCAATCACACCCACACCCTCTTATGTTTAAGTCTCCCCCTCCCGTCATACGGCATTCCCTCTTTCCTCTCCCCTTCATCCCCTCTCGTCTCTCTCTCATCTTTTACCATGCCCGACTCCTTCTCCGATCCTTTTCCTCTCTTGTTCTGCGACTCTCTTTGCTTCAAACCTTCTCATCCTTGTCTAGCCCACTTTGACTCAAAACCTGATCTAGAACAGGAAAACCAAGAATCGGATGCAAATCAAAAATTAGATCCGGACGGCCCCCCTCCAGAGCCTCTGCCCCGCTCGGTCTATCATGCCTGGCTTGCCTCGCGTGTCCCTACTCTTCAAAATGGCGGTTACATCACCGCCGGTGCTCAGCGTCCTTTGAATCGCGCCAACCTCCGCCTCGCTCAGAGGATCGCAGAGCTCTGTGTGCCCCAAATGCTCCAAATATTTTGGAGTCGTCACCCTTTTCGTGCTTTCGTCATGGTCGCACTCAGTTTCGTTAGAGGAACCTTTCCGGTCTTCAAAGGATATACCCATGCCCTCATCATTAATGAGGCAAGTAAAAAAAAAAAACAGCCGTCACTCACTTCTCTAATCGTCCCATCTAGATCCAGAGTTTACTCTCCTCCGGTCACTATACATGGTCCCATTTAATTCGCCTTTTAGGGGCCGAATTCATCCGCCTTGCTGCAGAAAAATCGTTAGACTCATTCGCGTACGTTTTTAAATTGTGCTCTGCCGCTCGATGACGCACTGAACGTCTGAATGTACCAGCACTAACAATGAACATTACTTACAAAATTCTGCGCGCTTCATGGTAGAATATCAACAAATGGAGCAGCGCGTCCGCCTTGATATCCCCACACTCTCAGATCCCACTGTTCGCGATCTTCTCGCAGAGTCGGACTTGTTTGTATCTTCGTTTCAGGGAGCAGGCGGCTTTGGCCTCCTCTCTCCCTTTGACCTCATTCGTGTCTTCTCGCTTCTCTCCGAACTGGCTTCCCATATCTTTGTCCTTTCCACGATTTCTTACGGACCATTATCAATCGTGGCCTTGGTTATCTCCTTCTTCTCTGCCGCATATCCTCTCATCCAGAACTCCTTGCTCCCTCGGACCTATCGTTTTGATGCTCCTGTTTATAGTGAGGATGAGATCCGTCTCACCGAAAAGCAGGAACAAATGAGGCATCTCTCTTTAAGTGATACGCACCGTCCAGAAGTCATGCTTTTCGGTCTCGGCCCGTGGATCCTCGAAACCTGGGCGGCTGCTCGGCAGGCAGTGCTTGGCCTTCATTCATCCCAGCAATCATTACAATCACTTTCAAGCATTCTCTTTCAATTAAATGTGGCCGAAATTATCGCCGCACTCCAAAATGTAAGCCCCTTTGTGATTTACTTTTTTTTGTGGGCCGACATTTACGGTTCATATCATCATAAAGCTACCGTTTGTATTAATGCTCCAAACATCTACATCTCTTGGATCTCTCGCATTGTATCGCAGCTCCGTTCAGTCTATCGTCTACACCATCAGCACTCTATTTATCACCCTCCAAATGGCCGTCCAGGGGGTATTTCTCATGGGCGCTTTTTGCGCTTCTATGGAGATTGAACCTTTCCTCCAACCGAAAAAGGAGTCTCAGATCAAGTACGAGTCCTGCTCAGGGGGAATGAAAATCGAGGCCCGGTACCTGGTTCTCTAACTTTGTCTCGGCCTTCAAAAAAAAATTAATCTTGGCGATTCATAGGAATCTTTCTTATACTTATCCGGGCTGTTCGGAGCCTGCACTGCGTAACGTGAGCTTTACCCTAGAAGCGGGGGAAACCCTTGCCGTCGTTGGGTATAATGGTTCTGGTGAGTTTACGAGTCTCCCTCGCGGTTCAATTAGGAATTCTGACTTTCCCGCAAAAGGCAAGTCGACTCTAGGAAAGGTCCTCTCCCGCATAGTTGATTTTCATTCCGGCGAGCTGCTCATCAACGGTGTTGATGTGCGCCGCTTCGATCCGGCAGAATTGCACCGCGCAACGACTGCAGTTTTTCAAAGCTTCTGCAAGTATAACGGCACCGTCGCTGAAAACGTCGGTGTAGGTTATATTGCCGATCTAGACCGTCCAGCTGCTCTCCGGAAGGCTGTTCACCTTGCAGAAGGTGATCATATCGTACGTTCACTGCCGCACGGCATCAACACGCGGTTGGATGCTTTCGGGCTCGATTCCATGTCGTACTCACCGGGAGGGATGGGTGCATGTGGCAACCGCGCGTCCTGGGCGTCCCACGGTCTATCGGGGGGCGAGGTGCGTTCACTTTTGCAATATAGCCTCTTTTCGAGTCTTGACGTGAACCCTGCGACGCCACGTTTTCAGTGGCAACGTATTGCCCTCGCTCGTGCATTCATGCGGGCACACCAGCCAGAGGTTCATTTCCTTCTTTTTGATGAACCTGTACGTTTTTGCCGTTTGTTCTTTACTGCAAAGTCTGAGTGATAATGACCCCCCTAACCGTAGACCTCTGCGCTCGATGCACACGCCCAGAATAAAATATTCCAGACTATCGATTCCATTGCACGGGGCCCTGGCGCAGATGGAGGCGGGCCAAAAGTGAAAACGGTACTGTTCATCACACATCGACTCTCGGTCGCACGCCGCGCGGATAAAATTGCTATGATGGAACACGGTGTGCGTTGAATGATTTTCATCTCAAGCCATGCGGTCCCCATGCTGACATTTCGTTTTCGGTACTCGTACAGTCCATTACCGAGTTCGGTTCCCACGATGAGCTCCTAAAACGTGGTGGTTCCTATGCTGCCCTATACCATGCTTCCGTGTGATCACGGTATTACATTGTTCCCACCACTCTTCTCTTATAGGGATGATTTATCATAGACATTTCAACTCTCCCTCGTTATATGTTGTATCAATACAAACCTTCTATTACATTCTGTAAAGATAGAGCATTTGCGTAAATAGTCCCCATTACAGCATCGCCTAAAACCATGTCCGTGGAAAATGGTCATGGAAGACCAAAACGCCCTCTTGGAAAACTGCATCAACCGCACCGCCATCGGTACTATGTGTCGATGAAACAAGATTTGTGAGGTCTTCCCCATTGCCATACGCGGCAATCAAAAGACCCGCATCACGTACAGCACGAACGAGCGACGGTACCTTGACCTGATGTGACATTAGCAAAGTAACGATAAAGGCTCCATCAGGTAATGTAAAGACATACCAAGAGGTAGGTATCCAAAAAAACGCCGAGAAGATTATTGTTCTTCGAGAACTCGACTGCCGCGCTGACACTCGTTAGACGCGAGTCATGTGATGCCTCATTAATGTGTATTGCTGCCGTAGTGCTCGGGGGACTCGCCCCAACTTTGCCGCAAGATGACGCGAATAAGACTGGATCTGGAAAACAAAAAAGAGAAGAACGGGAAATGAATGAATGAGAAGAAAAAAAAAACAAATGAAAAATGAAATAGAGCAAATCAGCAAAAAGTTTTTTTTTTTTTT